>VMDO01004278.1:87413-128205 GCA_007922755.1 Pedetes capensis | reverse complement strand
GAGTTTGTAAGTAGGAAAGAATTAAATTACAGAAGAGTACAAATGTCAAAATATTTATTGTATAAGCAATAATGTTGGTAGGTGGTTTGTATCAAGTGTCCTGGTTAACAAAACCTTACCACACAGTTTATAATACCCTGGGCCATTGAAAGAAACAGGAAGTTCTTGTCATGCAGATTAGAATGAGAATGAGAAAAGAAAAACAGAATAGTTTTCACTTTCCCCCTAACTTTTTTTGCTAGGATATCATGAGTTTTGTCCTTTTTACTTCATGTCAAATTAAACGTGTATGGGTGGGGGGCTGGGGTTGAGCTCTGTTGGTTCAGTGCTGGTCTGCACTGTCTGAGGGCTGTCTGAGGCCCTAGGTTCCATCCCCAACACTGCAAAAATGGGAGAAGGACCTGGCAGCCCTCTCTTGAAAACAATCAGCCTTTGAAAACCCTATGAACTCCAGAGAAGCACTGACATAGTGCTGGGCATGGCACACTATCAGGGAGTGTTTCCTTCCATTGTACGTAGGTTCGTTAGGAGCCAACTCCACAGCATCCAACAACGACAACAACGTACACATATATGTGTGTACAAAGAACAAATAATTATGCAAAATATCTTAAAGGAAAGTAGAAAGCAAAAAATACAGACCCGCTATATATGATGTCTTTTTGTTTTCACATTTGCTTATGTGTATTTGTCATAGTATTAAAATTAAAATGTATATACACATTTTGTGTCAGGGTTTTAACTTCTGAAATATCAAACCTTCACATGATATAATTTGGTGAATACTGGGCATGTTATCCCCTGCCTCTGTGTAATGCATAACTGTTTCCAGTTATTAGCTTTTTGATGTAATTATTCCTGAGAGGAAGAGAGCTATTCTTTTAAGTATATTGAATTCCTGACACCTTAGAGATTATTCAAGCCTTTCCTGTAGGAGTGACAGGAAAGCTGGAACCCCATGTTCACACTGTATTACAGGCAAACAAGAGAGAAATAAAATTGAAAGGAAGTAAATAAGACTAGTAGGCAGGCAATGGCAATAATAAATATTTCCTACTGCCACTACTGCCCAGGCTGTGTCCTACTCAACATATTTCCCTGCTAGTCCAAAGAAATAGGAACTTTATTTTCTCTTCCAAAGTGGAGACAAAATACTGTCATTGTCTGAAGAAACTAACAATAAAGGAAACAGATTTATACTCATCCTGTTCCACAGCCTACACATCTGTTACATGTGACATCATCAGGATTGCCTCTTTTTATAACATTTCCTTTTTTCTATAACAGTGTAGCAAAAGAATCATTACTTTTTGACCAGTCAAGAAACTATTTACATTTATGCATATATTATCTCCACAGGCTGCTATTAGAAGAGAGAATGTTCTACAAAACAAGTTAGGGCTGTTTGGGAACACTGTGTTGCCCACACACAAGGTTCAATTAGTGCTGGTGGGAATGGGGTCACAAGTTTAATTCTCATGACGATTATCTTTGTTCCATCCTTGTTCTAACCTTGACTAGTGGGCTGGCTTTCTAAAAGAAAATAATCTTCACAGCTTCCACCACATCTCCTGAAGAGGCAGAGAGACGCTTGTCTTAGATTCTCAAAGGTCTCAGAAAAATGTGACTCAGAGTATCTCTAGGGGATCCCCAGTGGCACCCACATATCTGACACAGAGGAACCTGTGACCTGTCACAGTCAGAGCTGCCCGACCTGGGGACCAGGGAAAGTTTCCCAGAGGCAACTGCATGTCAGTGGCCTTTGGAAAGGGATTCTCCAGGTCAGCTTTTCATGGGAGCTGGAGTCTGGCTAATGCCATGAGCCCTCAGGTCTGTGTTTTCTCCATCTCTATAGGGAGGTCTGGGGAGAGATCCACAGACACAGCTGTCTACTTGTTTGTCAGAGTCAGTGGGTCTGCAGCACTTTGATCTTCTACAGAGACTTTTTAAGATTTCTTTTCTCTCTCTTGGTCCTAGTTTCAGAAGTTTCTGCAGCCTACAGATCATCCTCTTTGACCCAGGGGGTCTTTCTAACAGGAAGATCAGAGGCTCCACTGCAGGAAGAACACAGAATGCTGAGATACTCTGAAGACTGTCAGGCAGGGACTTCCCCCTGCAGGTGGCTTTCCTCTGCAACAGCCTGGAACATTGTCTCACCTCTGAGAGGTAGTACAGTGCAGGAAGCACAAAAGTGCCCTCTTCCTTCCTCACTGCAGAGCTCAACAATTTGGAGTCCATTTTGACTATCATAGTGTAAAACTCTCCCCTCTTCTTCTATCCAGAGAAAGGAAGGCACAAGAGCCACTTACAACTTACTGGATGGAGAATTTAAAATTGATAATAGAAGTAAAAGTAAATGAGTTCATATACTACTAATAATGAATTACATCAAAGGAAATAGTTATTGTTTATAGTTTGTCATATTCTGCAGGAGAGTTTCTGTTCTAAAAAATAATTCCAAGATTGTAAATCTGTTCTTTTTTGAGTAAACAAAGCTGTGATTTAAATGAAGGAAAACCTCAAGAAAATTCAAAGCTATAGCAATAGGTTGTCATATAATTTTCATTAGATATTTCATCCCACATCCAGATATCATCAGTTATTCCAGGCTAGGTATGTGTGCTCATATACATGATTATGAATAAAATGGAACACATACATGTTCTGATATGCTCCTTGGGACAATCTTTGACGAACCTTGCCTAAGACACTGAGGTAAGGCAATATTTGCTTCCTACTTCATAAGTTTGGGCCACTGTGGCTCAGGAGCTATTTGCGGTGGCTATCTTCAACAGCCCCTAACAACAAAAACAATATCTTTCTCTTTGGGGCTGGGGTTTAGCTCAGTTGGTAGAATGTTGCTCTGCATTCTCTGAAGCCCTGGGTTCAAGCCCCAGCACTGCAAAAATGGGAGAAGGACGTAAAAGTCCCCCCCTTAAACAAGAATCAGCCATTGAGAACCCTATGAATAGCAAAGAAGCACTGACATAGTTCAGGGCAAAGCACAGTGTGGAGAGGGTTTCCTTCTGTTGTACATAGGGTTGCTATGAGTCAGACCTGACTCAACAGCATGTAACAACAACAACAACATCTTCCTCTTAAAGGCTGAGAGTAAGTGATGTGCTAACCTGGGAAGCCACCCATGTGATTCCCTGTGACCTTAGATGAAAAAGAAGAATTGATATATGTTGAAAGGAGGGCTTCAGACTCAAGAATCCCAATTGGGTTCAGGTTCAAGTGGGGGCTCAATAAGTTAAAATTTAGAGGGTTCAGGTTTGGATCTGGTTCAGGATTAAAATTTTAATTCCACGGGTGGTGGTGGTGGTAGGTGCTGTCGAATCAGGGCTGACTCATAGTGACCCTTTGTGTAACAGAAAGAAATACTCCCTGACACAGAGCCATTCATAGCACTATATCAGTGCTTCTCTGCTATTGATAGGGTTTTTGATGGCTGATTGTTTTGGGATTGTTTCAGGAGTGAGTTGCCAGGTCCTTCTCCCATTAATAGATGAATAAACTTTTAATCTTTTTTAACTTTTAAAAAGCTAATTATAAAATAAGAAATAAACAAAACATAAAACATAACAAAATAAAAAGACATTAAAAGCTGAACCCAAACCCAAGTTTCACTGGGTTTAGGTTCAGTTTCAAAAACTTTTTTAAATGCTTGAACCAGAATGGATTCAGGGTTCGAATCTGGGTTTGGTTTGAAGCCCTGTTATCTACACATAGAATTTAAACCTATGCACAAGTATTTTTATATGTTTGTTCTTGTTGTTGTCAGGTGCCAACTCATTCCAACCCCATGTAGAACACAAAGAAAATACTTTCTGACACAGTGCCACACCAGGAATTATTGTCAGTGCTTCTCTTCCATTCTTAGAGTTTTAAATGTTTACACTTCAAAAAAATCCCTGAACCAGAACAAGTTCAGGTTTCAGGTTTGGGTTTGGACTTGAAGCCCTGGTTGAATGAGAAGACAAAGCCATGACAGGTTTGAAATAGTCACTTGAACCATCACTATCATTCTGCATTAGTCAGACTTCTCCAAAGAAATACACACACACAAAAATACATATATACGTGAATGTGTCTGTGTATATATATGGAGTATGTATATATATGGAGAAAAAGAGAGAGTTAGAGAAAGATTGGTTATGAGAATTAGCTGAGAACTCCTATTGTCTACTAACTGAAAACTCAAAAACTAGAGAAGCTGGTGGAATAATTCAGAAGACCTGAGAACCAAGAGATTTAATGCTAATGGTATAAGTCTTGGTCTGATTCCTAGGGCCTGAGAACTCTTATGGGGGTTGGTGATATAAACCCAAGTCCAGGTCCAAAGCCACTGAAACCAGGAACACCAACATCCAAGGGCAGGAGAAGATGGATGTAATGTCCCAGCTTAAGCAGAGACAGTGAATTAACCTCTCCTCCATCTTTTCATTCCGTTCAGGCCCTTGATGGATTGGATGATGCCCGTCCACAATGGGGAGGGTATTTTATTGGCATATAATTCTTTCCACTTGAGAAATTTTCTCATGCATTAGTGAAGCGTTTTTCTGAATGTAACTGATCAACCTTTTATAATTTCATACAATTTATCGTGTCCTTCAGCTATGATCACATTTATATTACTTGTATTCATTTCTCTGATAATGCCAAGTATCAAAATATCTGGAAAAAGTTCCATATTGTCACGATCAGAACTTCATTTAACTGTGTCATTTACTCTAAACACTACACTTTCTTTTCTAAGCTTTTGATTCAAAGCTATAAATCTTTTGAGGTCTGACTCACTTCAATTTTCAGTTCCTGTTTTCATGAATACATTGAAGAAATCATGACATTTCATTTTTATATTGCTGATGTATATCAATCAAAGTAATTTGTCATATTTTCCCTCTGATTCCCAAATGCCACTATAGTTTAAAAGTTTCATCACCATCTAATTACAAAATTTGGCAAGGCTATGAGATTATCATGTCATATAATTTGTAGCCACGATTACAGATACAGAATGCTCCACCTAAGGAGGAACAACAAACTGATTTGTCTCCAATTCATCTTCACATTTGCATGATATGCTTGTAATATCATGTTCCAAATTCCAAGTACGTGTCAACATTTTCTTAAGCCAAATGTACTTTTAAGGCCAATAAACAGAAAATAGGACCATCATGCTAATAAGAAGCAAATAAGATACATTTATATTGTGGAAAGTATCCTATTTTTTACTACATAATTCTCAGATAATGATGAATAAGGAAAATTAATCTACTGTGCATATTGTATATGCAATGTGTATAATTTCTTAAATAGTAAAATATATTTCAGTAATTAAGGTGGGCTCTACATTAAAAGATTGGTTTTACACAATAAATGAGATGATGGATGAATTGCATTACATACCATTATGGTACATGTCTCCGAGACACATCATCAGCTCCATAATTAATTTAGCAGTGTCAGTACCACAAGCTTGACAGGATTAAATCTGTTGGGCACGTCAGGGGGATGCCAGCTTCCATTTACTTCCAGGTGACAGATACTATGTTTGCCTTTTTTCCCCACAACAAGTCAATTGGTTATATCAAGCAGAGATAGTGAAGTGGAATCATGGGGAAAGACAGAAAAAAGGGGGCCCAAAATGCTCAAAACTTCTAGAAAATTGCTTCAATAAATCTGCAACATCCTTGATAACAGACCACATTCTTTAGAGAGTCAATTGTTGGACAGTACCAGCATCAACTATGGGTATATGCATCCAATAATAATTTATAAAAAGGGTTTTACATTTAATTGTTGTTGGTTCTATAATATTCCACTGCTTTGCAAAAAGAAATAAGCTAAGTGAAATTTTGGCTGAAAAGTGGGAAATGCAACTCAGTGTTTTGCCGTGACTTCATGAGAACATAAGTGGCCCTAAACTAGAATCAGAAAGATCATTAGACGTCCGTAAACTAATCAGAGTTCCTAGGTAAGAGGGTATATTCACCACTGGAGATAGAATTCTTCCTGTGGATTAAACTTGACCTCAGGACCTGTATATTCAACTTGCTTACTTTATTGTTGGGTAGGGGAAAAGGAAAGCAAGGAGGGTGGCCACTGAGTGCAGCCAGAGCCAGTCTTCTGAATGTAACTACAATTTTAGGATTTTCTGCTCTTTTATTCAAAGCTATAATTTTTAGAAAATCATTTATCACTCTGAGTTAAATCTTCCTCTCTGAGAGTGCCATCCAGTACTCTTAAAGTCTTTCTCTGGAAACACTCAAAAGTAGTTTCAGCCCCTTTGAGAGATAAAACCTCAGTACTCATAGACTTTTATCATTGCCTTCTGGGCCTTCTGTTCCCCAAGGATACATACAGTGAATCTATTATTGCATATCACCTCATTTCACATAGATAAGAGTGTGAAAAAACTTTTTTTACATGAACATAGTCTTTACAGGCATAAAATAGGAAAAACATTAAGTGCCCTCTGTGCCAGGGGTGACCCCGCCAGGTTCACTGTAGATGAACCTAACCAACAGTAGAATGGAAAGTCTCTGAGCCCCAAACTCACTCAGCCTCACCAAGAACTGAAAACTAATGTCATCATTTAGCTTACAAATCCATCATTTTAAGGAAAAAGTTAGCATATTTCTCCATGTAATTCAGTTCCTTATAACCAAGGAGATGTCCAAATGTCTCTGAGTTCACTTTCTGTATCATTTCAGGAATAAAACCTCAATATATGCTAATCTCTCTTGTAATACCTGCAACATTAGCCTTTGTCCTGATTAACCAGTTCATCACATCCTATTCCACAGTATCCCTGACTTTATTCTCAGCAGCTGTCTTATCAACTTTTGCTAGGAAAAAATCGTGGGTTAAAAGATGCAGTTTGAAGGGCTAGAAATATGGCTCAGAGAGAAAGTACTTGTCTGTCAGGTTCCCAGGGGCTGGTATTAAGCTTAGTTGGTAAAGTGTTACATTGTACTCTCTAAGGACCCAGGTTTGATCCTTAGCCCTGCAAAAAAAGGGCATGGCAATCCACTCTCTAAGCAATCCCAAAGCAATCAGCCATTGAAAACCCTATGAAGGTCACTATCAGTTGGACCTGACTCAACAGCACCTAACAACAAAGCAGGTGCAAGGCCCTGGGTTTGATCCTCACCGCCGGGGAAAAAGGAAAAGAAAAAAAAGTGTGATGGGACACTCATTATTCCATATATCCATCTAAAAAAAAGTTGTAGTTTAATTTCTTGTCTGTCTTTATATAGGCTTACTAGTTAATAGTTAATGCATACTTCATAATCATCCATGTGTAAGAAATGTTTGTAAATTATTTTTCTCAACATTTTATGTAAGGAATGTTTGTAAATTATCAATTCTGACTACTAGTAAGAAAAGAAAAAAATGTGTGTCTTTTTCACAATAATCCTAAGTATCATAGTAAAATAAAAATATCTCAAAATAAATACATAATCTTCAGATTACTGACTGCTTGAGTTTCTACAACTACCTTCTTGATTTTTCTTGCTAATTAATTTGCCCTTATTACAGATCTCTTGCTATTTTTGTCTTCTTTCCACATGTAGTCTATGCTATTGATTATAATTATAAAATTTTAAACTTATAAAATATAGAATCTTGAAATCTGAAGAAATTTTGAACATTTCAGAATATTAATATTATTGAAAATTATTTTCTTACCCATTTCATTATATATTTAAAATTAATATATTTCATAATAAAACAAAAACAAGAGGCGTTAATACAGAAAAAAGTAAAAGGCCTCACTCTTATCCTCTTTCCTCTCCCCTATTAACTCTTCAATATGTACCCTCCCAGAAATTTTCTATAGATATAAAAGTACATGTTGTTTTTGTTAGGTGCTGCCTAGTCAGGTCCTATTCATAATGACCCTGTGTACAACAGAACAAAACACTCCTTGACAGTGTGCCAGGTACATGATCTTTTTTGTTGTTGTTTAATTCCAGTTTCCGTTAGTGTGTCAATCCATCTAGTTGAGGGCCTTCATTTATTTCCATTGACCTGCCACTCTCCCAAACATGATGTTCTTCTCCAAGGATTGGTCCTTCCTGACAAGTCTAAAATATGTAAGACACAATCTAGCCATTCTTGCTTCTAAAGAGTACCTTGGTTGCACTTCTTCTAGGATGGATCTGTTCATTCTCTTTTGTTTTGTTTTTTGTTTGTTGTTGTTGTTGTTGTTGTTTCTTGAGACAGGATCTCACTAAATTATGTAGGCTGCCTCTGGTCTCGAACTTGCGATCCTGCCCCCTGTGCTAGGCTCTGGATCTGTTCTTTTGGCAGTCCATGATATAGTCAACACTCATCTCCAGGACTATAATTCAAAAGCATCAATTCTTCTCCTGTCTCCTTTATTCCACATCCAGCTTTCACAAGTATATGATGCAACTGGCAATACGATGGCATGAGTCAGGCAAACATTCATCTTCAATGTGACAGCTTTACTTTTCAACACTTTAAAGAGGTCTTTTGCAACAGCTTTTCCAAATGCAATGTATCTTTTGAATTCTTGACTGCTCCTTCCATGGTTGTTGATAGTAGAATCAAGTAAAGCAAAGTCTTGGACAACTTCAGTCTTTTCCATTTATCATGAAATTGCTTAATGACTCAGTTGCAAGGATTTTTTTTTTTTCCTTGCTGTTGAGGCACAATCCATACTGAAGGCTATGTTCTTTGATCTTCATCAGTAAATGTTTCAAGTCCTCTTCACTTTCAACAAGCAAAGTTGTGTCAACTGCATAATACAGTCTGTTAATGAGTCTTCCACCAATCTTGATGCCACTTTCTTCTCTATAATGTCCAGCATCTCAGATTATTTGCTCAACATAGAGATCCAAGAGGTATGATGAAAAGATAAAACCTTCTTGCACACCTTTCCTGACTTCAAACCAAGCAGTGTTTCTCTATTCTGTTTGAACAACTGCCTACTGGTCCAAGTACTGATTCCTCATGAGTATAATTAAGTGCTCTGGCATTCCCATTCTTTACAATATTATCCATAATTTGTTACGATCCACACAGTCTAATGCCTTTGCACAGTCAATAAAATATACAATAAAATAGACATCTTTCTGGTATTCTCTGCTTTCAGACAATACCCATCTGACATCAGCAATGATGCCCCTGTTTTCATGCCCTGTTCTGAATATGGCTTGATTTTCTGGCAGTTCTCTGTCAATATATTGCTGCAGTCAGTTTTGAATGTTCTTTAGCAAAATTTTATTTGTGTTGATATTGTTTGAAAATTTCTGCAACTTAGGAAGCCTTGTATCAAAATAAAAATATAAAAAATAAAAAGATGTTGAGGATGCACCTCAGTAGTAGAGCACTTGCTTGACATGCAAGAGATCCTAAGTTCAACGCCTAGTACTGAAAACAGAAACAAAAACAGAGAAAGTAATCCGCCTTTTGACACATTTTTTGGTCCTGTGTATGCCACTACATTTCTTCAGCAAAGGTCAAATAATTATAATCCATGGCCAAATGCTTGATAAGTAAATGAGAATGGCCCTGATGTTTTCCTTTATTGTTAATCTTTAAGAGAGAGGAGGGAGGAAAATTCCCTATTGCCTTTGACTAAACCTAGGCCAGAAAATGTTCAAAACACAATGAATTTGGAAGCAAAAATCTAAAATGTGACAGTTTTTCTTGTTGCCCAAATGTTCTATAATATGCACTAGTCAAAATAAAGTCTATCTTGCAGAGAAGTAAATTTTTCAGCATCAATAATTATATCTGTATATTTCATTTTCTTCTTTAGGAGAAGCTTATGATGTCAGCAGAGTACTTATGAGTTTCACAGATGTGGGCTAAATTACTCCATGCTAAACCCTTTTATTTGACGACTGCTGGGTCAATTGCCCAATATAGAAAAGAACAGAATGACATGAGTTTTCAAAGAACTTGAAATTGAATTTGAACTTACAGTCTAGTTTTGCCATTGAATATACTAAGGCAATGAAGGCTACTCAAAGTATAAGGAATATTGTTTACTATTTTTTATTCTGTCTTGACCAAAGAAGATAAAATACAATAACAATCCAATAGACATAATGCCCAAATAACCAAAGTGATTTTTTAGGTTTTATTTTTTAAAATGAAAGGATAATAACACAAAAAATTTTACAACATAACAGGAGAAAAGCAACACTAAAAGAAACTTTGAAATTCTCCACTGAAATACAATTATTGCTGTGTGTGAGCATTCTACACAAGCATGTTTACATTGTAAGAAAGCTTCAGGATTCAAATAATCATCTGATCAATTTCCTTTCAACATAGTTGTCATGTCAATAATTAATTCTATTATTTTAATGACATAACTATTGCATTAAGTTAATTACTAAATAGCTATTCCTTATTTTATATGCTGAAATAAGTTTTTCATATATGAATTACTCTGATTTTTTGCCTTATTTTGTTTTTAATTGACACATAGTTGTACACATTTATTGCATACCCTGTGATTTTTTTATATATGGATACATTGCGTAATGATCAAATCAGAGCAATTAGGATGCTCATCACATCAAAAATTTATCATTTCTTTGTGGTGAGAACATACAGAAACCTATTCTAGTTCTTTAGAAATATACAATAAAATGTTGTTAAGCCTATTTACATTGTCCAATAGAACACCAAAATTTATTCCTTCTATGTAACTATAGCCTGCTGCCGTAGCCCTGTGGCATCCGAGCCCATCAGATCTCAGAAGCTAAGCAGGGTCAGGCCTGGTTAGTACCTGGATGGAAGACCGCCTGGGAACACCAGAAGCTGTAGGCTTGGGAGAAGGACCTGGCAACCCCCTCCTAAAAAATCAATCTGCCATTGAAAACCCTATGAACAACAGAGAAGCACTGACAATAGTGTTTCCCCTGTTGTACAGAGGGTCGCTATGAGTCAGATACCGACTCCACGGCACCTAACAACAACAACAAATGTAACTATAATGTTATACTAATTGACCAACCTCTCCCATAATGCTGGGCCCCCCATTATTACCAGTCTCTAGTAAATATTAGTGTCCTTTCTCCCCTAGTCCTAAGGATTGACCCCAGGGCCTTGCACATGATAGGCAAATGCTCTATCACCAAGCTGTACCCCTAGTCTTCTTTTAATTTTTTTTTTATATTCAGTCACAGTGCCCAGTGAGATCAGCTTTTTCAAATTACACAAATAAATGAGATCACATGGTATTTATCTTTTTGTGTTCATAATATTCTCTAGTTCTATCCACAATGCCACAAATGACACATTTTCTTTATTCATCCTTTTACAGTCACTTTGGTTGATTCTCTATCCTTGGCTATTGGACTACAGCTGCAGTAAATGCATGAGTTCAGATCTCTCTGATGAACTGATTTCATTTTCTTTGGATAACTACTCAATGGTAGGATTGCTGGATCATATGGTAGTCTTATTTTTAATTTTTAAAGAAACTTCCATGTTCTTTTCCGTAATGACTATTCTAATTTATATTCCTATCAGCAATATATTGTTGTTAGGTGCCCTTTAGTCATGTCCAACTCATAGCAACCGCCACAGGGTTTTCAGTGGCTGATTGTTTCAGGTTTTCAATGGCTGATTGTTTCAGGATTGCCTTGGGAGTGGATTGCCATGTCCTTCCCCCATTTTTTCAGTGCTGGGAATCGAACCCGGGACCTCAAAGACTGCTGTTTGAAGTGTCCATATATTAGTTATTAAGAGGGGACTAAGAAAGAGTCCATGCGTCCTTTGTTTAAGAAAGAGGAGGAGATGCTAAATCTAACATGTACATTGCATATTACAGGAATATTTGAATTGCAAGTCATTTCAGAAATATTATATTTCTAGAAAAACTGATAAGCCTGCGGCCATGGCACAGTGGCATCTGATCCCATCAGATCTTGGACGTTAAGCAGGATCAGGCCTGGTTAGTTCTTGGATGGGAGACCGCCTGGGAACACCAGATACCGTAGGCTTGGGAGGAAGACCTGGCAACCCACTCCCCAAAATCAATCCACCATTGAAAACCCTATGAACATGAGTGAAGCACTGACAATAGTGTTTTGCCTGTTGTATATAGGTCACCATGAGCTGGACACCAGATTGAGAGCACCTAACAACAGCATAAGCAATATGTAAGGTACCCATTTCTTCTCATCATGTCAGCATTTGTTATTTCTTGTCTTTTGGATAATAATCATTCTAATTGGGATAAGATGATGTCTCATCATGGCTTTGATTTGCATATCCCTGATGATTAGTAATGTTGAATATTTTTCATACATCTGTTAGACTTATATGTCTTCTTTTGAGAAATTTCTATTCATACATTTTGCCCTTTGTAAAATTGATCTTTTATTTTTGCTGTTGAGTTGTTTGAGCTTCTTGTATATTCTGGATATTAACCCCTTGTCAGATGCATAGATTGCAGATACTTTTCTCTCATTCTGTGGGTTGTTTCTTCACTTTTGATTATTTCTGTTTGTACAGATTTTTTTTTTCATTTAAGGTACCCTCATCTGTGTATTTGGCTTGTGTTGCCTGAGTGTATTACTTCTTATCCAAAAATATCCTCACCCATACCAATGTTGTAGAGCATTTGTCCTTTGCTTTCATCTAGTAGTTTTATATTTATAGGTCTTAAATTTAAGTCTCTAATCCATTTTGAGTTGGGTTTGTAAGAGAGATGGGTCTAGTTTCATACTTCTGTATGTAGATATCTAGTTTTAGCAGCACCATTTACTGATGACACTGTCTTTCCCCAGTATGTGTTCTTGACACCTTTGTCAAGAATCAGTTATCTCTAAGTGTATTCCTCTGATTTTGAAAATAAAGTCACGGGGGTGATTTAGGTCTCCCATACATGGTTTGAAAACCTTTTAAGTTTTAAATAATCTAACAGATAGCTAGTGATAGCTCACTGTGGTATTTCTTCAATGGCCAATGATATTGAGCACATTTTTTATGTGCTTATTCACCTCCTTTGGTGAAGTGTCTTTTTAAATCCTTTTTACTATTTTTATTGAGTTTTTGGTTCTTTCCTATTGATTTTTGAGAGCTTTCTCTATATTATGGTTATAAATGGATTATCAGAGAAGTAATTTTTAGTAGGATACATTTAATCAAATGTTTGCCTACCTCATGAGGAAAAAGGAATATGTGGGATATTTTATGTTCACTCTAAATGATATGTAGCAAAGGAAAACAACAGCAATAAATTCAAAAGTATTTATTAGAAATAAGTAACTATGTGGACATATGTAAGGATATAAAGATATATATTACATGATACATGAAATCTCAAACCAAAAAGAAAAGTCAATGAGCCAATGAATTATGTCTAATACCAGAATAACAACTATATTAGCACATAAGTGAGAAGTTGCTGCAGTAAAAGCTGCTTTTTTCCTTGCCTTGATCTGGCCTTTGTCTCCTCTTATTCCTGTGACCCATCATGGATAGTTTCCTACAGTTCACATCATTAGCTATTAATGACTTGGTTAAAATTTCCTGTTGTTTAACCCACACAACCTTCTAAAGATCCATTTTAAGCTTCTATTAAAGACTACACAGGAAAAAAGATTTACTATTTATGGAACAACCTTGAACATATTTTCTGGCATGCATCTTCAGAGGCCAACATTGCATCAGCTGTAGCTCCAGACTTCAGTGCCTAATCCCACTTAGTAGAAGATAACTCCTTGACAAGCAATTGATAAGTTTGTATGAGTGAAGACCACTGTAATATTTTAATGGAAAAGCAGGAAAAAAGAACAGAGAGTAGTTTGTTTCCCAAATAAAGGATAAAACAATATTTAAGTGAGGCTAGTAATAGAGTTGCTTGCAGCCATACCACTGTGGTGTCCCACCCCGAAAGCTCAGCAGGGTCATGCCTGGTTAGTACTTGGATGGGACACAGCCCATAAATACTAGGTGCTGTAGACTTGGGAAAAGGACCTGGCAGCCCACTCCTCAATCAACCATTGAAAACCTTAAAAACAGCAGAGAAGTACTAACAATAGTGATGGGCATGGCATAGCGCTGGGTAGTGTTTCATCTATCGTATATAGGGTTACTGAGTTGAACCAAACTGGACAGCACCTAACAACAACAACAAGTAGTAAGAGTTACCAAAGGGCAATGTATTAATTCATAGTTTTATAATCATTTCCTTTGCAAAGTAAAAATTTGTAGGTCAAGGAAAGTTTTTATTAGGAAAAAAATTCAAATCAACTGTATATCATAATAAGTCTATAAAACGGCTTGTCTGCTTAGCAGAACTTAAAATTCTATATAATTATCTGAGAACAGGGCAGATAAAGAGAGCGTGGTGTAGTGGTAGAGCACTTGCCCTGAAGTGTGAGTGATCCCTAGCACTGCAAAAAGAAGGAAAAAAAAGAGAGAGACAAAGAAACCTAACATTGAATAATTAATTCAAGATTCTTATTATTAAAGTTAAGAAGGTCCAAATGTGAATTCCACATATATATGGAATATATATATGGAATTCCATATAAATTCCATTTATAACTTGGTTAACATTCCACTTTCTATGTTTGTGCAAAGTAATGAGAATGTATCAAAAAAATGAAAGGCATACAGACAATTTCACAGTGCTATTTATTCCTCAGTGCAACAGTTACTATGGGCATTTGGCATATATCTGTCTGGCATTTCTCTAGGCAGCTTAGGAGTCCTCTCTTTTTAGGTTTGCCTAGGTAAATCAAAGAAAAATCAATTTAACTCCCAAATTATCCTTCTTAATAAAATCTTGATACTGGAATATTTTACCCTGTCAGTCTAACCTAATATTACCATTGGTCCAAGTAGATGAGTAAACAAAACAAATGAACATTTCAGAAAGAAAATACATGAAATGCACATGTTAAAAAATTTCATTAAAAACCTGAAATTTCATCCTTTTACCAGTCTCAACAACAGTAATATATCATGACTAAAAGGAGCACACAGAGTGCCAATGATTGCCACATCCCAGTAACAGTTCCTTCTTCAGAAAAAGGTGAGTAAATTTCAGAGAAATACTTTTAACCTGTTCTTTGGTTGGTTGGTGTTTTTGTGCTGTTGTTATTGTTTGAATTAAGAAAATGTGTCTCCATTTTGATATCAGAATTACCCAATAAAAAAGCAAAAGTCAAACATAAGTGTTGGTTAATACAGCAACTGAATTATGAGAGCTAAAGTATGAAGTTCAAATAAGAAATGAAAACCTACAGAAGCTAAAGAACATTATTCAATATTATGATGTTGGGCGCAGGGGGACATACTAGTAATCCCATCAACTCGGGAGATTGAGCCAGGAGGATCACATGTTCAAGGCCAGAGGCAGCCTGGATAACTTAGTGTGATCTTCTCTCAAGGTTAAAAAAAAAAATAGAAAAGGGGCTGGGGGTGCAGCTCAGTGGTAGAGCACTTGCAAAGTATTTCCGGGGTCCTGGGTTCAGCCTCCCAGTACTACAATTAAAAAAAAAAAAAAAGGAACCATGTATTTACTTGGAAAAACTAGGTATGAATCAATTTTGAAGTAAGTGTATCAGACTTTGGGCTCAAGTTCTGATCCCCACCTTTATAAATGAGAGCTCTACATATGAAATATCTTTGATTAATAATTAAACACTTTGTAACATGGTATAAGAAACAATTGATCCCATACTAAAAGTTATTTTATAGGAATCAGTGTGTTCTAGGAATAAAAGGACATTGTGCCACTCCTTACCAATAAAAATACTATTTTTTATCTAGCAATAATTTCTCTGTATTTAGGAGTGGTTATTCATACCAATTTGAGATCGTACATCTGCACATTATAGTCTTATTCTAAGGTAAAGTTTTATGTGTTTTTTGCTAAGGAAAGAACACTTTGGCTGTTTATAGTGACATTCTGTAAATAGTTCATAAATATTTCTTGAAATAATGACTCATTAAGAAACAAATCCAAGTGAAATGATGAAAATCTACACTAACCTTTAAGGTATTTGCCAGGATCAGACAAACACATAAACCAGAGATAAGTAGGAACAGCCTTTGAAGGCCTCCTCATTGAGTAATGGAGTGATTTGGATGAGTAAATAAATAGGACAAAACCTATGTGACATCATCCTTGAAATAGGAGAGTGTGGGCACAGTTTCATCACATGGGGGACATACTAGGTTACTGCCAGAATATTTGGGAGCGTTGGCTCTGGAATGACCAAGTTTTGGCCTGCAGTGCCAACTCCAAACTTCTACATCCTTCTTAATCCTTTCCCCTTTGCTGGTCTGCTCCAATTCAGTGTATCCACGTTCCAACCTCATGCCAAATTTTGTTTTTCTCATAACTATACACCCATAAGAATAAAAACTTTATAATATTAAAAATTATTAAGCATTTATCATTAATCTAACCTTTGACTATTAGCAAGAACTAATTATATTTATTTGTTGGATGAGAAAGAAGGTTTATTTATGTCAAGGCTGATCACTTGGGCCCCAACTCAGTCTTTCATCTTTTTGAGGAAACTATTTTCCCTGGGCCTAGTGAACGTGAACTAGGAGCTTACTGGTCTCTGCCTACAAAACTACCTATGTCCAGTTTTTTTCTAACTTTGGCATTACTCTTCAGAATTCAAATTCAGATTCTAACCCTGCCAGTGCTCAGATAACCTCTTCATCTTCTCAAATGCTTTATGTCACGTGTGCCTCATCGTTTCCACAAAAGTGCCCACTAACTTTCCCTACAATCTTCCTCATCTCACCAGTCTGCTTAGCTGACTAGAGTCTCACATGCATTGGCTTCCATTATTTCACCACTGATAGAAATTTAACTGTTGATGTATTCTTCCTTTAAAAAAAGTTTGGACATTACTTTGATCCTCAGTAGAGATTTTAATCTGTCAAATTCCTTCAAAACTTGACTCAAGGGTTCAGGGTGTGGCTCAGTAGTGGAATGCCTGCCTTGCATTCCTGAGGCTCAGGGTCCTATCCCCAGGACTGCCCTACAAAATAAAAACAAAAATAGAAAACTGCTTAGCTCTCATGCAGTATTAGTAACATTGGAGCTGTGTTTAGAGAATTTAAAGTAATAGAGAAAGAGAAAGAGCAACAACAGGAATGAGGACATGAAGGCAGAGAGGAACACAGTTTTCAAAAGCACAGTTCTCACCTTCAGAATGGCCCTTCCTTGTCTCCTCATGTACATGTTGGTGAGGAACACATGTTATTCTAACTTTTCATTTATCAAAATTGCAAACCAAAAAATGCAGTTGCCCAGCATTTAGGCCCCCACTTTCCAACAATTACACTAAAATTGTAATTATTAGATCCCTTTTCAAAAAAGTAAACTAAAGGAAGTTATGTTTAAAAAAGTGAGAAAACAAATTCCAAAGGAACAAAGGAGAGACAAGAAAATGATGAACAGAAGAACGGATTAAAAAAAAAATCTATGGTACATGTACACGATGGAATACTACTCAGCAATCAAAAAATGAAATAATGGCATTTGCAGCAAAATGGATGGAATTGGAGAAAATTATTTTAAGTGAATGAACACAAGCTCAGAAAGAGAAATACCACATGTTCTCACTCATATGTGGGACCTGAATCAAAATTACAAGAAGGAAAAAATCCTATGCAGAAGTGGGAACATAATAAAAAATAAATAAAAAGCTAAAGTCAACTTAGTAAAGAAGGGACAATTTGAGAACCACGAAAGAAGGAGGGAAAGCTGGGCGCAGAGGCACATACCTGTAATGCCAGCGCCTAGGCAGCAGAAGCGGCAGGATCACAAGTTCGAGACCAGAGGCAGTCTGCGTAACTTAACGAGACCCTGTCTCAAAAAAGTAAAGAAAAAAATTGGGCTGGGGGCGCAGCTCAGTGGGCCAGTGCTTGCAAAGCATGCAGGTGTGAGGCCCTGGGTTCAACCCCCAGTACCACAAAAAAATAAATAAATAAATAAAAAAGAAGGAGGGAGGGATTTAGCAAAAGGAGGAAATCCTGGGAGAGGAGAGAGGGAGGGGAGGAACAAGGAGGAATGAGGAATGAGGGAGAGGGTGACCTCCGGGTGAACAACCCAACTTTAATAGTCCTGGAAATAATTATAACAACACCAATAATATCAAAGAATGGTAATAATACAGATGGGCTAGAAAATTCATGTAATGGTACTGACAATGTAAAAAGATAGCTCACTACAGAAAAAGTTTCTATCTTAAACACAATTGGGATTCAAGGATATATAGAAAAACATTACCACAAAAAGACAAGCAAATGGAAAAGAAGTCTTTGGTGGGGGTTGGATGGGGGAGGAAGTACACAAGAGGGTAAGGAGGAACTTATTTGTGTAATGTACAACAAAATACATATGTGAAAATGTCACGATGAAATGCATGACAGAATGAATCACATTAAGCTGTACATTAAAAATTTCTAATAAAGAGATAATTCACAATTTAAGCTAGGTATTACACTTAGGCAGAGTGAAAAATAGAGAGTGATCTACATGATATTATTTCAGCGGTACATGGAGAAGATCTTCCCTAAAAACTTTCCTTAATACTTACATGTGTTTTTCACATATGACTTGCTAGCCAAGATCTGGGAAACATGATTTGTTTTGTGTTGTTTTGGGTGCTAGGGATCAAACCCAGGGACAGACATGCTTTAAAGCAGTTTTTCTAAACCTTTTTTAATCCTTATCATTGCCTTTTTGATGCTTTCCTAATCATTTCCCATGAAATTTCAATACCACAGATGTATTATAAATTTATTGATGTACTGTATGCATAAATGTGATTTATATATGAAAATCATAAGTTTTTTTTTTTTCTTCTCCCAAGAACCAGTATTGGTCCTCTTAGGGAGATATAGCTCACATTGAGAATGCATGTCTTACAGTCATATCATTGAGCGTTATTATTTTGTGATGGAACTTACATCCCCTTTATTCTAATTTACAGAATGACAGTGGGTCACTAAAATTTGCTTTAATCCTTAAGAAAATGAATCAACACCACATTTGTGAAACTATTGTGGGAAAATCACTTACAACAGGCAATGAAGGAGAAAGAGTTAACTGTAGTTTTTGCTGGAATACTTTCCCATCCTTCCCAGTACTGGAACTTGAAGAAAAAAGATTTCCATGTTTTTAGAAATAATCTACATATAATTAGTAAGTCATTGATATTGCCATCACTTCCTGCTCTTATCACATATCTTGTTTAGAATGAAGAGCTAGAATTTCACAGTCATAATAAATCAAAGAGGCAATTCTATAGCAAGGCTGGGATCATGTAACATTTGCATGTTTAGCCAAACTTCCTTCAGTGTTTTCCATACTTACATTTATCCTGCTACATATTTTGAAAATAAAAACAAGAAAAATACTTCAAGCAACTTGTGGTGTACGTACATAAACATGCAGAAATCTTCCCTTTTCCCTTGATAAATCATTCTATTCTTTGAAACAACTCTTGTTCCCAGTACCATACAATGTACTATGACCTTCACATGGCAGAGGGACAAGTTCTTTGCCACAATTTTGCTTGGGAAAGGCAGAGGCAGGAAGCATGCATCTTCTGTCCAGCATGAGTCACCCTATTCATTAATAATGTGTCTCTCTCCTACCTGCCCCAAGGTGAAGGTATACAGCTTTATGTATTCATGATGTATTGCTTCAGCTTTTCAGAGAAACTAGAAATGCTAGGTATGCTTATTTTATATATTTATGCTTATTATTTACTTATTTATGCCTACTATATTAAAATGTACTTATTTTCACCTTTACCAGTGGAAGGAAATGCTCATGTTCTATGTCTTAAACTTATTTATTTATTTATTTATTTATTTATTTATTTATTTATTACAGTATGTGGAGGTTGAACTCAGGGCCTTGCATATACTTGCAAGTGCTCTAACACTAGGTTATACCCCTAGCCCACTTTTTATTTTTTATTTTGTGTCAAGGTCTTGGTAAATTCTGCAGGCTACCTCTGGTCTTGACCTTGCCTCATTCTGGTTCTGCCTCCCAAGACGCTGGGGTTACAGGCATGAGTGTGCCCAGATCATATTTTAACACTTTGACTACCAATTTCAAATCAAAATACATGATAATAAGTGTTTTTATTTCCAAAAGGTCTTTGTTACCATAAACAAAACAAGAATGTAATTTGCAAAATTATTAAAAAACATAAGTAAAAGAATGATGTAATTGATGATGTTCATCACTTGAATGCAAAAACACTCTCATAAGAAAAAAATATATAGAATCAGCTAAATAAGAAAAATCTGCATCTTATCAGTACCCCAAAAAATTCAGTTGAAAATACAAAACTAATGACAGAAAAAGCAATGTTAGGTATAATAATAATTATTTTTATTGATACATTGTACAAATAGTTTTTGTTCTCTGTGACTATATCATGGCAGCAAAGCCCTCTGGTTTTTCTGTGAAACTTCTTAGGACATATGTGCTCCAGTGACAGTCACAGGGTTAAACTTTAAAGAGAAGAAATCTGAAACGCAAGTAAATGGTGTCATGAATTTTTCAAACTGCCATCAACAGATGGAATCGAAGCAGGTAGTCATTCATGTATGGTAGAACTAGGGATTTAGACAAGCACAGCTGGAATCTCATCACTTACTAGCTGTATGACCTTGGAAAAGTTTGCTTATACTTTCTAAGCCTTTGCTTCTACTTCTATACAACTGGGCTTATAATGGTTCAAACCTCCAAGGATGGCTTCAAGGTTTGCAGGGCCAGAGAATAGCCTAGGAAAATGTCCAGCATGTTGCAAACTTTCAAAAAGTGTTTGTTATGTCTAGCATTAATATTATTCTACTTCTCTAGGTTATTCTTTTATTATCCTCAAGAGTGGTTAACAATGATTTCTATGAAAGTCCATATTAACAATATTAGTGAATTGAATACAATTATGATATAATTATATACACCTCCTTAGAATGTGTTTACCTAAGTGAAATACTCTTTCTTTTTCTATTTTTCTTCTTTAAAGACAAAGAATTAGAGCTTTCACTATGCCTGGAAGTAAGGAGATGAGATTACATAATTTTTCCTTTGAAGATTAACTATTCCACATGGCACTGAGAATCTCAGTTTCATGGTGATTGTCAAGAATGGAAGTTGTAGCCCAGTGCCATAGTGTATGTCTATAATTCCAGCAGTTTGGGAGACTGAGGTAGGAAGATTATTAGGCAGCCTGAGTAATTTATGAAGACAGTCTCAAAATTAAAAAAAAAAAAAAAAAAAAAAAAAGCTGGGCGCTTTTTTCCCAGTGGTTAGAGAGGCAGTAGCGGCTTGGGAGGCAGAGACAGGAGGCTTGAAAGTTCAAGACCAGAGGCAGTCTGCATAATTTAATGGGACGCTGTCTCAAAAAAAAGCAAAAAAAAATGGGCTGGAGGTGCAACTCAGTGGTCCAGCACTTACAAAGCATTCAAGCACGAGGCCCTTGGTTAACACCCAGTACCGCAAAAAAATTAAAATTAAAATTAAAATTAAAATAATTTTAAAGAAAGAATGGAAGTTATCTAAACTTCACATGCCAATTCAAGTGTTCAAGTATCCAAAATAAAATCTTGAGGTAGGGATAGAGAAAATTGGCAAAAATATAGATTTCTGTTATGACACTCCATAATTTTCATTATTATGAATCGCATTATCTATAGAATTGATAATAAATTCATTGGTTACTTTTATGTCTCCTTAAAAATAGACTACAGGATCTAAAACTATGCTTCTCAAACAGTAATGGACAGATGAATTCCTAGGAAGCCATGGGAAAATATACATCCTGATTTAGTCATTCTGACAGAGGGCACAAAATGCAGGTACTTATGTAATGCTGATGCCGCTAACTGCTGACCAGTTTAAAGCAAGTATCTAAAATCCCAAAACATTCTATGTTGCTTGAGGTGAAGGATAAATACAATTGTTTAAACATTAAAAGGAGGTAAATAATAATTTAAAAAAAATATAATTTTAGCACCCATTTGCTTCACAGAACAAATTTTAATCTCTTTTCTGTATTTATCATTAACTATAAAATAAAAGGAGAAGGGCCTGGCAATCCACTCCCAAGGCAATCCAGAAACAGTCAGCCATTGAAAACCCTATGAGGGTCGCTATGAGTCGGATACCGACTCGACAGCACCTGACAACAACAACAACATAAAATAAAAAAATAAATAATGCCATAAAGTGGAGATTATAACAGGTAAATAGAGGCAAATTAACATAGATTAAATAACAAGCGTGATTGGCAAATTTTTTAGCTTTTAATAACAAGTCTAGGGAGAAAAAAAGTTATACTTGAAACACTACTCAAATGTCAGTTTTAATAACAACAACAAAAAAGAGGAAGTTGGGGTAATATTAGAAGTAAAATTCAAAAGTGAGAAGTGATATGTAATGTGCATGCTAGACAATAGGTTAATTTTCTTAATATACAAAAAGGTCTTAGGTATAAAGAGATCCAATTTCAAAAGGGGCCAATGATTTGAACTGCCCTGCAAGAATAAGTACACATATATCTTAAAAATACAACTATAGTAGTAATTATATAATTGCATATTTAAAATATGATGCTATTCTTCAGCTGTTAAATTCTGAACCTGAAGTTTTTGTTACAAATGTTACCAAAGATGTAGTAAAATTGACACTGTTGCTCATTCTGCTTTACATAGGTGATTTTAAAACAATTCAGTAATATTATTTAAAAGAGAATGAAAGATTTGCCTTTAAAAACTGGAGATTTTCTTTTCATTAGTCCTGTTGAGTTGTAATGTGACTCATTTCTAGCCTTGGGATTTGACATACTCTTCTACATTCATGTTCTGTTTTGTTTTACTGGAAATTAAACAAAAACAAAACATAAAAACAAAAAGTAAAAAAAAAAAAATCAACTTTCTCAAAGACTTGTTCCTTAATGGGGGCTGTTGTGTGAGATGATTTGCATGCCTTACAACTTCTCAGTCCACATTTTGCTCTGATCATTGATTCATTAACCAACTGCACACAGATGTAACCTGACAATACCTTGTCTCCACTCCACTCCCAATGCCTTCTTTTGTGATGGAGTTTCTGTGCCACTCCTATGTGGGACACTTGCAGGAACCCAGTCTTTCTGATGCTTATGCAAACCTGGATAAATGCAGGAGTTCCTGGGGGTGTAACCACAGGTCAACAAGAAACAACAGTACAAATATTCTACTGAAGCTGCCATCTACCCACTCCAACTGTGAATTCCTAATCTGCCCGCAGGAGCAAATGCCAAGTTTTTCACAAACACAGCAACATCCCTTAGGGAGCCCAGCTATTCATTTTATGGCAGATTGATCCTACTGAATTACATTCACCCTGGTGGTGATAGCAATTCTCTTGTGCCAGAACTGAAATCACCTCTGGGAAGTTTCTCTTTCCTATCTGTAAGGCCTCTTGACAGAACACACCTTAAAAGTTTACAGTCTCTGATTTATTGACATGAGATCCTTTATCATACAACCTCAAATTAACCCATTCTAAGAAGGTATGATACTAAGTACCTGACTGGGGGATTTACTAGTCCTATCACACAGTATGTCATCTTGGAAGCTGGCACTGAACTTGTGCCTGACATATAGTGCCCTATCCCCAATAGCTAGACTATTTGAATCCAAGAAACAAAGAGTGGAATTAGGATACATCTGCTCCATCTTCACTCCCAGTAATCCTTTTGCAGGATTTCTATACTTCCTGACCTTACAAATTTACTTTCTGCTGGATTAGAAGACCAAGTTCTTAGGTGAGGTTGAGGAAGGGAAACAACAAGGAGGAACTTCTCCCTGTGCCACCACAAAGATTCCGTTACAGGAGAGGCTGTTCAGGGTTTTGTCACACCAGTTGAACAGCAGCTACAGGAAATAGTTGCCATATTGTAGGGCACGATAAATCACATAGGACATCAATACAATGAGGAAAGGCTCACTAGAGCACCTCTTTTTGTTTTCATGCCTACTTATGAGTCTAAAGGGCAAAAGCGGTAAATTCAAACTAGCATCATTAAAGGAACAAAGGACTCCAAACCATTATGAAGCAAGCTGCTTGACTCAAGTTTGGCCCAATAGTAAGAAAAGTAAAACATTGGTGACAGAGGAAGAAGACAGTAAATATCACTTAACAATTTGGAACTGATTGCAGTTCTGGAGACAATAACATATATTTTCTAATCAAATCCACACCCTTTCAACAATTTTAGAGGGATATAAAATCAGATGTAGGTTAGAATCATGTGTGGTTTGGATTTGGGGTTGAATCTGCCCACAGTTTTAATCAGGATTTGATTTTGTATTCCTCTAAAACTGTAGAAAAGGTGTGGAATAGATTAGAAAATATACAGTCTGTTGTTTTAGTACTGTTTACATATTAAGTTGCTGTGTGTATCCCAGGAAAATTTTTAAAAATAAACGTAATAAAGCATGGTCAGGCAACATAATTGTTCATAGGTATAGTTATAATGAGAGTGAGGGAGAGTGACATTTAAGTAATTATGTATTTATAAAATGAATCAATTAATGACATGCAAGGAATATTCACAAAGATTAATGAATAGAAATGAGGTCCAGAAATCATTTTTAAATTGTACCAATTTACCATATGATGGCCCAACAGCCATACCATGCTGTCGTCCAATCCCATCTGATCTCAGAAGTTTAGCAGGGCTGGCCTGGTTAGTCCTTGGATGGGAGACTGCCTGGGAATACCAGGTACGATAGCCTTGGGAGAAGGACCGGCAGCCCACTCCCAAAACAATCAGCCATGGAAAACTCTATGAGTAGTAGAGAAGCACTCACATAATTCCAGGCAGGGTATAGTATCTGGGATTCTTTCCTTCTGTTGTATGTAGGGCTACTATGAAGGACCTGATAATAACAACACTATATGATACCGACATTCCATGTAATTGATGGAAAATGGATTTTTCAATAAATAATGTTAAAGCAACTAGAGAAGATGCCTCCATCCTTCATTTATTATTCTTAAAATGTTAAAGGGATTAAAGATGTAAATAAAAGAAGTAAATGATAAAAATACTGAAAGAAAATATCTCAACTACACACCAGTTAGACATCACAAGTCACAGCCACCAAAAATGTAATCAGCATTAAAAACAAAATTATAAAAACAAAAAGTATAACACAGATGATTATAAGGATAATTTAAAAGAATAGGGAAAAAAATCAATAACCCAATAAAATAAGCAAAGAATATTAGCCAATCATTGACCAAAAGAGAAATAAAATATATTTTAATATGGAAAGATGTTCAACCTCACCAAAAATGTAAACATAATAGTGTGTAAATTTTCATTTATTCTGGTAGAAACCAGAGAGTTTGACAATACATTTTGCTGGCAGCAGTCTTAGGAAGCAGGTGTTCTCATAGAATCTCAGTGAAAGTATAAATTGACATAACATTTTCAGAAGGCAATTTAGCAATATCTTCCAAAATTTAAGTTGTGTCTACTCTGAAGCCCTACAGCATGTTTTAATAGCAAAATACTGGAAGCAACCTAAATGCCTATCATTAAATTATGATTAATTTATATAATGGCAGCCCCATTAAAAACTGATAGAAATCTTTCCAAGATATGTTGTTAGATTTTAAAAACCAAATTAAGAAATATTTATGATCTGGGGATAAAAATGAATACAAGTTTGTTGCATGTGTGCAAATGTCTGTACATGTCAGATTATATGTGACCTATTATCATATTTGCCTCTGGTTGGGAGAGAAATGGAGACAAAGAAAAGAGACTTATTTTTCACTATGAACCATGTAGTGTTTTCTGAATTTTGTGCAATGTGCATTTATTAATTATTCAAAACTTGGTTATTTAAAATTCAATTATTTTCATCATTACTAAGATTTTACATTTCAATTTAAGTCATACTATACAACATTACCTTTTTATTTTTATTTTTATTTTTATTTTTATTTTTATTTACCTTGGTGCCAGGGATTGAACTCAGCTTTATGCATTCTAAGCACATGCTCTTCTGAATAAAGTCCTAGAAAAGATTGAAGTCGTCCAAGATTTTGCTTTACTTGGTTATATAATCAACACCTACAGAAGCAGCAGTCAAGAATTGAAAAGACACATTGCATTATGAAAAACTCTTGCAAAAGACCTCTTTAAAGTGTTGAAAAGTAAATATATCTATACTGAAGATGAAGGTGTGCTAACTCATGCCATGGTATTTTCAGTTGCATCAGATGCTTGTGAAGCTGGGCAATGAATAAGGGGGACAGGAGAAGAATTGGTACTTTTGAATTATGTGCTGGAAATGAGTATTGAATATACCATGGACTACCAAAAGGACCAACAGATCAATCCTAGAAGTGCAACCAAAGTGCTCCTTGGAAGCAAGGATAGTTAGACTGTGTCTTACATATTTTGCACATGTTGTCAGGAGGGATCAATCCCTGGAGAATGATATCATGTTTGGAAAAATAATGATTCAATGAAAAAAATGAAGGACCTCAGCTAGATGGATTGACACAGTGACTGCAACAATGGGTTTAAACATAAAAAAGATCATGTGCATCACACGGGGTAAGGTAGTGTTTCATTCTGTTCTATATAGGGTTGGTATGAGTTGGACCCAACTCCATGGCACCTAACCACAACAGCAAAGCAGCACCACTGAGTTGCTCCTCCATTGAGTTGCATCTGTAGCCCCTAAATCATATTTTTAATATTTCCTAGGATTTTTATCATGTAAATAAACAATAATTTAGTTAATTATTTTTAATTGTTGAATATGTATTTTTCTAAATATTGATACTAAAGATTTCATGTATTTATATTTAACTAATATATATATAGCCTGCAGTTGTAGTCCTGTGGCATCCGATCCCGTCAGATCTCGGAAGCTAAGCAGGGTCGGGCCTGGTTAGTACCTGGATGGGAGACCACCTGGGAACACCAGAAGCTGTAGGCTTGGGAGAAGGACCTGGCAACCCCCTCCCAAAAATCAATCTGCCATTGAAAACCCTATGAACAGCAGAGAAGCACTGACAATAGTGTTTCCCTTGTTGTACAGAGGGTCGCTGAGTCGGATACCAACTCGACAGCACCTAACAACAACAACAACAACAAATATATATATACATATATATATATATATATATATGTAACTACTTTTCTCTCTTATGCCCATTCTAACTAGCTGGTCTACTCATTCTCATGCTCTGTATAGCCAGGTCTATAATCTCCTTTCCATAAACCCATGTGATAGGTCTCTTTAGTCTCATCTCAAGTCCAAATCATCTTTTACAGCTTCTTTTCCTTTTACCTAAACACCTTTCCCCCATCATAATTTTTCTATTCACTTACTTCCTATATAGATATTATTATGGGCCTATTTTACTTTAACTGTAAAAAAAAGAATGTCAATATCAACATTTGAGAGTATGTGTGAACATTAAACAAAATTGATGTCAGGTCTAGGCACAGTGGGGCATACTTGTAATCCTAGTACTCAAGAGGCAAAGGTAGGAAGATGGCAGGTTCTCAATGGATTACATCCCCTGGGATTACAAACTCCCTGTTTATACTTGAGTCTGGTTTAAAAATAGGAGGGTAGGAGATAGCAAGATATGAGAGAAAGGGAAAAATAAGAGTTCAGAGCATTTATTCTCTCAATTTTTTCCACTTCAGGATGCTGAAGGACTATAATACATGTTTTGTGATTATCTGACTTCGTTCGGGCAGTTTTGTTTCCATAGCTACATCTCCAGTCAGGTTCTAATAATATCATGGGACTTCTAATTTCAAGATGGTAGACATTCACTCCAAAATTTCTATTCAAAACTGACATTGACATTTATCAGTTTAAAACTTATCTTGTGAAAAGTTTATAAAATAGATATTAATTAATATATATCTATAGTAAGAGGATTGGGAGAAGGGCCTGGCAATCCACTCCCAAGGCAATCCTGAAACAGTCAGCCATTGAAAACCCTATGAGGGTCGCTGTGAGTTGGATACCAACTCGACGGCACCTAACAACAACAACAATAGTAAGAGGAAAAGTAGGGTAAAAGGTTCTTAAACCATAGGCAAAGCAGCAAAAATAAACAAACAAAAAAAGGCCTCCATTTTTGGTAAACCTAAACTAATGATGTCATCAAGAAGGCATCTGCACTGAGAGGCCATGGTCGGCAGGTGGTCATGGTCAAGGACATATCATGAGTGTATCACTAAGAATCAATCATCTGAGAAAGCCCAGAAAAGGAGGCAATAAATTTGTGAAGTAAAGAATTTATACACAATAATAGATATAATACTGAAATACAATAAGGAATTGAAATAAGAATAGTTACTATTTTCAAGGAGACAGATACATTCATAACACAAAACTAAATAATTATGACACAAAAATAGATAGTTGTGGAAAAAGAATTTAGAGATCACAGAATGTCAACTTGTTTGAAAATAAGCGTAAAAGAAACTCATGGTTAGGCTAAATAATAAACTAGACCTGAGACATATAGAGGAAACCAACCCTCCCTAGGCACTGGGGCAGGGGGTGAGTACCATTAAGCATTGTTAAATGTTGTTAAGGACCATAAAGTGTTGTTGGGAACTTTACTTTTTTGCTGAGTTTTCTTTAAATTTTTATTGTAAGCACTCTATCATCTTTTGTTCTATGACCAAATGAAATCACAGAGAGCAGGTCCTTTATGCTTTTGAATGGTACTGGTAGACCCTTCTCTTATGCCTGGCAGCCTAGACCAGGGAACTGTCAGCAAGCAGCCCCTTCTCTGGCAACTGGCTGGACTGCACTGATGGCAGATCAGCTGTTTTGGACACGTTGTGATCACTCTGAGAACCCTCCAGCAACAAGGACCATTACAACTAAAGCCAGAACTCCTGCTCCAAGAGACCTTGCTCAAGTCATGGCCACTCCACACAACCTTCACTGGTCTGAGAAGACACCATTCCAGGTAAGACAAGTCTCAATGAAGAGGTTAGATAACCCTGCAGCTATTCTTATTCAAAACGGTAGGGGAAGCACCTCCTTAGTAACTCAGAAATAAGTCAGTGATTGATGGACCTAGAAGCTGTGCTGTAATTGGTACAAATACAATCCTTTATTTGCTTGCAACATCCATGCTACTTCCCACTACACACTCCAGCTATATGACTACACTGTTCAATTTACTTTTTGAGTCAGCCAGGAAACGTACTCCTGTGCTGCCCCTTGGCATTATAACATTGGGACCAATTAAATGCTTCCTCTGAATGGCCTTTTCATGCCTGCTTGTGATTTTTTCTGTTTTATTCTAACTACATAGAGCAGGCTGAGCTGGTAATACAAAGAGGAATAGCATCAGAAGCAGTAGGAGCAGCAGCAGTAGCAGTAAGAGGAGGGTTGAAGAGTCATGGAGAGCAACCAGTGCCTGAAGCAGTGGGGAGCAAAGGTTTCCTCCACTACAGGATGGTGGAAGTACAGAGAAGGTGGAGAGCCAAGACTGTAGAAGGTAGAGGACAGTGGATAAGAGACTGCAAGCTCCCATAGCTGGAAGAGTTCCTGGGAGTTTCCAAGCCTTGAAGGCAGAGGGTCCTGACACAGGAGGCTCAAGAGCTGCAACAGTAACCACTGTAAAGTCTGCAGAGTTGTAATAGCTGGCACTAACTGCTACTGCTTAGAATGAGGACTTCACTAGTCCTAAAGTGCTGGGGTGCTGGCAAATGGAGTCTCCAAACTGAGTGCACAGAGCTATAAGTCTCTGGTTTCTTATACCTGGAACCCTCACTCGGACTTTGGAGCTATAAGCCTCAGAGTCTAGCAGCCCAGCCCATAAGCCTTCAGCTCTCAAGGGCCCAGGACTACTAGCACCAGAAGAGTTATTATTTACCTCATTAGGGTTTCCATCCAAGTAGAGCAAAAGACCCCAGCCAGCTCATTGGTAAGACACTTGTTGTTGTTGTTAGTTGCTGTCAAGTCAGTATCTGACTCATAGCATCCCTCATAGGGTTTTCAATGGCAGACTGCTTCGGGATTGCCTTGGGAGTGGATTGCCAGGTCCTTCTCCCATTTTTGCGGTGCTGGGAATTGAACTTGGGACCTCAGAGATTGCAGCGCAGTGCTCTACCAACTGATCTAAATCCCAGCCCAGTAACACACTTGGCTAAAGAATAAATAGTGATTTGGAAGATTGAAGAATTGCATTGGTAGCTGTACAAAGGGACACAGTTGATTCTCACTATTTATAGATCCCGTATGTGAGAATTCATCTAGGTACCAAAAGTTATTTGTAACTCTAAAATACAGTACATATTTGTCATACACAGATATGTATGGAGTGATGAAAAATCTGAGTTTCTGGATGTGCACGTCCCTTGCTGAGGTCAAACAAGGTGATACCCTCACTTCTTATTTCAGATTTCATACAGAGATGACAAGAGAATGGAAATAGTAGGGGAAATATAGTGAGATGCAAGAAGTTCTGGATTGAGTTGAGTGAAATTTGATACCCAACTCCAGCACCTATTAGTTGAGCAGCCTAGAAAAGTCTTAACATGTTTGAATGTCATTTTTTCTTTTGTAGTACAAAGAAAATAGAATCTAGAATCTTCTAGAAGATAAAATGTATTTTTTTAAGGTTTTAGGATTATAATCCAAAGTGAGATTGTACCCTAGGAGCAGTGGTTCATACTCACTAAAACTATGTTCCCTGGAGACATATAGAACATATCTGCTATGAATAATAGGAATTGACTCTAGAAATTATTGAAGACAAGTTAAGAAGCATGGAGGGTAAATCCAGAAGTTCAAAAGTGTATTTAAATGGGATTTCAGATAGAATAAAAGAGAAGATAAGGAAAACAAATATTTGGAGAAATAATGGACAGGATTCTAATACCTATAGAAATATATGATTCTACAAAAGATCACAAAATGCCAAGCAAAATAAAAACAAACAAGGAACTTATATAGACTCGTACTTGTACATATTGTAATGTGGCGCTCACACATAAAGAGAAAATTCTAAAGTCATCAGGTAGAAAGAAGATCACAATAAAGTGTAAATGATACATGTGTTATCGACTACATAGTGTAACTGCAAATTAAAACTCGTCTGGGAAACAGAAAGACACTTCTGGCTTGCGAGCAGAAAATAGCCTTGAGTGAGGAGGCACAAAATTTCATGAGTTTCTCTATTTTTGGAAGCACAGGAAATGATGGTGTTGGGGTTGCAAAATTCAGAGTAGGAAGAGACAAAGAGAGATTCCTGCCCTTAACAAATGGAAAGGCGCCGGTGAGTGAGTCAAGCAGACATACAGTCAGCCACACGTACACATGTCTTTCTCTAACATTGCCTGCCCACACTCACCATTCCCTCCTTCAAATTCCTGAAACTATTCTTGATTTCTCCTTGTGTATCCTCCACAATAGCTAGCATCTTATTGAACTCACATTGAAAACTCTGTAAAATAAATGTCTCTTTAAGAGAAAAAGGGATGGTGAAGAAAGAATGGATAAAAAAGAAATAAGAAAAGAAATACAAAGAGATCAATTCAGGTCAACACATCAGCCATTCCCCTTGCTGTACAGTTACTTCGTTTCTCTAAATAGTGAAATCCCAATACTTTATGCAGGAATGAGAAGTTGTCCATTCTTCTGGTAAGGAGCTCAAACAAACATTAAAATTTGTATTTATCAAAGTCAAGGCAATTAGCTTCTCAGCAGGTATGGAAGCAATTGTGGATCTTAAGTGCCCTTCTTACTTTTACTTACTGTTATTTGAAGTTCACTCAATATATAACTGACAGATCACTTTTTATAAATATTGTCTTCTTTGAGCTATTTCCCTGTATATGCTTTAATTTGTCCCTAAGTGCTTCCAGCATCAACTCCATACTCACTCCAAGATTTATAATCTATTTTCTGTTGTAATCATACTTTAACAATAATCTAACCTTACTACTAAACTTGTGTTTATTTTAATTTTTTAATCAATTTTCTTTGCTCCTCCCTGTCTTATTTTCCCCACTCTCAGTCATTGGGACTCTTGCCTGCTCCTCTTTTCGCCTTCTAAACTAGTTATAGACATCCTCTTCTTCACCTTGCATTCTTGTCTCTCACTTGATTTGAGGCGGCTTATTCATCACCAGCCCATCCATCCATTAAATATATTTACTGATGGCCTACTTGATGCTTTTTTCTAACCAAACATCTTTGTCCTCATCACCTGTTATTTGCAAGAGAAAGTAGAGCCCATCTAACCTGAGCACTCTCTTGGAGGTACCCACTTTTTGTACCTGTAGCTGTCTCCTTTCTTCTGTGGCTTGACTCTTGGAAAAGGTTGGGTGTTTATATCTCCCACTTCTTCCCCCCTCATCCATTCCTTAAGTCACTGCAGCCTAACTCTTTCCCACCCCTTCAGTGAAACTGTGCCTACAAAGATGAAATAGGAGTCTCCTAGTTACAAAAGCCATTGGATGCTTTGCAGTCATCTTTTTGTTTTAATCTAGAATCAACTCTATTGCAAACTCCCTTTTAAATAACTTTCCTCAGTGGCCTTCTCCAACCATGTTTCTTTCTCCTCTTAAGTTACCACCCTTCTTCCCCCTGTTGCCTTTTTAACATTGGTGCACCTCTTTGTCCTGACCTCAGCCCTCTTTTTCATTTTTATTTATTTGAAATTTTTAATGTACAACTTAATGGGTTTCATTATGACATTTATTTATTGTGACATTTCCATATATGTATTTCATTGCACATTGCTCATGAAACTTCCCCCTTACCCTCTCATGACCCTCCTGCCCTATCCTCACCCCCTCACCAATGGTCTCCTTTCTACTTGTATATCTTTTTGTGAGAATATTTATCTATATACATCCATCCCAATTTTAAGTCCAAACTTTTTTTCTATAGGGATCTACCTTTGTACATTCTCAGCAGTATTACATGAGTGATCTAGTCCCTTTACATTATTGGCACCCTTTGGTATTATTATTATTATTATTATTAAATTTTATTTTAGCTGTTCTTGTAGTTTCCATCTTCCCCCTCTTTTTTTTCCCACTGTACTAATAAAGTTGTGCTGTTTACATTGAGGTTGACCTTTCCCCCTTCTTCTCTCCTCATTGACCTTCCTTCCCCTCCCGTCTGCTCCCACCATCACTTCCCTTTGCTAGATCCCTTCCTCCTCCTTTCCACTCCTTAAATTATCCCTTCCACATTAACTGAACTTTTTATGGTTTCAATTTATGCATAGGATGTTTTCCTTCCTTTAAGTTTGATTCTGATCTCACATATAAGGGAGAACATATGGCATTTCAATTTAGGGGCCTGTGTTCATTCACTTAAGATAATTTTCTCCAATTCCATCTATTTTGCTGCAAATGATATAATTTCATTTTTTAAATTGCTGAGTACTATTCCATTATGTATATGTACTGTAATTTTTTTATACATTCTTCTGTTGTTGGGCACTTTGGTTGATTTCATATCCTTGCTATTATGAAAAGTGCTGCATTGAATATGGAGATGCAGGTGTCTCTATGGTATGATGACTCATCTCCTTTGAGTATATTTCCAATAGTGGTATAGTTGGGTCATATGGTAAATCTATTTTTAGTTTCTGAGGTACCTCCATACTGATTTCCAAACTTTGTTGTTGTTGTTGTTAGGTGCCGTCGAGTCAGTATCCGACTCATAGCGACCCTCTGTACAACAGGGGAAACACTATTGTCAGTGCTTCTCTGCCGTTCATAGGGTTTTTAATGGCAGATTGATTTTTGGGAGAGGTTGCCAGGTCCTTCTCCCAAGCCTACAGCTTCTGGTATTCCCAGGGGGTCTCCCATCCAGGTACTAACCAGGCCTGACCCTGCTTAGCTTCCGAGATCTGACAGGATCAGATGCCGCAGGACTACAGCTGCAGGCGATTTCCAAACTGGTTGTATCAATTTACAACATAACCAGCATTGTAAGAGGGTTCCCTTTTCTCCACAACCTCGGCAGCATTCATTGTTGTTTGTTTAATTGAGCTTGGCCATTCTTACTGGAGTAAGATGGAATCTCAGAGTTGTTGTGATTTGCATTTCCCTAATGGCTATGGATATTTATCATTTTTTCATGTGTTTCACAGTTTTATGAGACTCTTCATTTGAGAACTGTCTATTCAGTTCCTTTGCCCACTTGTGTATTGGGTTATTTGTTCTCTTTGGAGTTGCTTTCTTGAGTTCTTTGTAAATTCTGGAAATTAGTCCTCTGTCCAATGTACAGGATGTAAAGATTTTCTCCCATTCAGTGGGGACGTGCTTGATTCTGTCGGTTGTTTCCTTTGCTATGCAGAAGCTTTTTAATTTCATGTAATACCATTTAACTATTCTTGTTGTAATTTCCTGAGCAATTGGAGTCTTATTAAAGAAGTGCTTTCCTACACCTAAATGTTGAAGCGTATTGCTTATCTTTTCTTCTAATAATTTTAAAGTTTCTGGTTTTACATTGAGGTCTTTTATCCATTTCAAGTAAACTCTTATGCATATTCAGAGGTGCAAGTCTGTTTTTATTTTTCTGCAAGCAGATATCCAAGTTTCCCAGCACCATTTGTTGAAAAGGCTATCCTTTCTCCAATTTAACTGCTTTGCTCCTTTGTGAAAAATCAGGTAGCTATAGATGAGTTAATGTATCTCTGGGTCCTCTATTCTGTTCCATTAGTCTTCAGGCCTATTTTTATGCCAGTACCAAGCTGTTTTTGCTACTACTGCCCTGTGGTATAGTTCGAAGTCAGGGATTATGATCCCACCTATACTAGTTTCGCAGTTTAAGAGTATTTTGGCTATACGTGGTCTTTTGTGTTTCCATATGAATTTTTGGATCATTTTTTCTATTTCTGTAAAGTCATTGGAATTTTTTTACTGGAAATTTTTAATGTACATCTTAATGTGATTCATTCTGACATGCATTTCATTGTGACATTTCCATATGTGCATTTTGTTGTACTTTACACAGATAAGTTCTCCCTTACCTTCTTGTGCACTTCCTCCCCATCCCACCCCCCCACTGCTGACCCAGGACTTCTCTCCCATTTGCTTGTCTTTTTGTGGTAATATTTTTCTATATATCCTTGGGTCCCAATTATGTTTAAGATTGAAACTTTTTCTGTAGTGAGCTATCTTTTTACATTGTCAGTATTATTACATGAATTTTCCAGCTCATCTATATTAATACCATTATTTGGTATTATTGGTGTTATTATAATTATTTCCAGGACTATTAACGTTGGGCTGTTCACCCTGAAGTCACCCCCTCCCCCATTCCTCATTCCTCCTTGTTGCTTCTCTCCCCTCTCTCCTTTCCCAGGATTTCCTCCTTTTGCTAGATCTCTCCCTTCTTTTGCATTCCCCAAGTTGTCCCTTCTCTGCTAGGTTGACTTTAGCTTTATTTTATGTTCCGACCTCTGCATAGGATTTTTTCTTTCTTATAATTTTGATTCAGCTCCCACAAATAAGTGAGAACATGTGATTTTTCTCTTTCTGAGCTTGTGTTCATTCACTTAAAATAGTTTTCTCCAATTCCATCCATTTTGCTGCGAATGGCATTATTTAATTTTTTTGATTGCTGAGTAGTATTCCATTGTGTATATGTACAATAGTTTTTTTTATTATCCATTCTTCTGTTGTTGGGCACTTTGGTTGGTTCCATATCCTTGCTATTGTGAAAAGTCCTGCATTGAACATGGAGATGCAGGTGTCTCTGTGGTATGATGACACATCTCCCTTTGGGTAAATTCCCAATAGTGTTATAGATGGGTCATACAGTAGATCTATTTTTCGTTTTTAAAGATTCCTCCATAATGATTTCCAAAGTGGTTGGACTAATTTACAGTTCCATGAGCAGTGTAAGAGTGTTCCCTTTTCTCCACAACCTCGCCAGCATTTCTTGTTATTTGTTTTATTGACTTTGGCCATTCTTACTTGTGTAAGGTCGAATCTCCAAGTTGTTTTAATGTGCATTTCCCTAATGGCTAGGGATACTGAGCATTTTTTCATGTGTTTCATGGCTATACAGGCCTCTTCATTTGAGATCTGTTTGTTCAGTTCCTTTGCCCATTTGCGTATTGGGTTATTTGTTTTCTTGATGGGGATTACATTAAATCTATAGATTGCTTTTAGTGGGATAGCCATTTTTTCAATATTGATTCTCCCAATTCATGAGCAGGGGAGGTCCTTCCACCTTTTAGTATCCTCTTCAATTTCTTTCATTAATGTTTTGAAATTTTCCTTGTAGAAATATGCAGGGTCTTTGGTTATATTGATTCCAAGGTATTTAGTTTTCTGGTGGATTATCATGAAAAGGATTGTAGCTGTAATTCCTTCACTTCCTGCTCACAGTTGGTGTAAAGGAAGGCTACTGATTTTTGAGTGTGAATTTTGTACCCTGCCACTTTGCTAAAGGAGTTAATTAGGTCTAAAATTTTCCAGATGAGGTTTTGGGATCCTTTAGATAAAGTATCATGCCATCTGCAAATAAGGATAATTTGACCTCTTCTTTGCTTATCTATATCCCTCTGAGTACTTCAATAACAATGGTAAATAAGATAGGAGAGAGTGGACATCCTTGTCTTTTTCCAGATCTTAGAGGAAATGGTTTCAATTTTTCTCCAATTAATATGATGTTGGCTATTGGTCTGTCATTGTTGTTGTTACTGTTAGGTGCTGTCGAGTCAGTATCTTGGTCTGTCATAGATGGCCTTTAAGTTGCTAAGGTATTTTCCCATTATGCGTATCTTTTTTTATTGGAAATCTTTAATGTACACCTTAATCTGGTTCATTCTGACATGCTTTTGATGGTGACATTTCCATATATGCATTTTGTTGTACATTATACATATAAGTTCCCCCTTATCCTCTTGTGCACTTCCTCCCCCTGTCCCACTGCCCCCCACCAAAGACTTCTCTTCCATTTACTTGTCTTTTTATGGTAATATTTTTTGATATATCCTTGGTTTCCAGTTCTGTTTAAGATAAACATTTTCTGTAGTGAACTTTCTTTTTACCTTGTCAGAACTATTACATGCATTTCCTAGACCATCTATACTCATACCATTCTTAGCTTTTTTGTCTTTTATTATGAACTGACCTTTGTACAGGATGTTTTCCTACTTATAATTTTGATTCAGCTCCCACATATAAGTGAGAACATGTGGTGTTTCTCTTTCTGAGCTTGTGTTCATTCACTTAAAACAGTTTTCTCCAATTCCATCCATTTTTCTGAGAATGGCATTATTTCATTTTTTTATTGCTGAGTAGTATTCCATTGTGTATATGTACCATAGTTTTTTTATCCATTCTTCTGTTGAAGGGCACTTTGGTTGATTCCATATCCTTGCTATTGTGAAAAGTGCTGCATTGAACATGGAGATGCAAGACACACCTCCCTGTGGGAAAATTCCCAGAAGTGTTTTAGCTAGGTCATACGGTAGATCAATTTTTAGTTTTTTAAAATACCTCCATATTGATTTCCGCAGTGGTTGAACCAATTTACAGCTCCACCAGCAGTGTAAGAGTGTTCCCTTTTCTCCACAATCTCGCCAGCATTTGTTGTTATTTGTTTTATTGATCTTGGCCATTCTTACTGGTGTAAGGTGGAATCTCAGATTTGTTTTAATTTGCATTTCCCTAATAGCTAGGGATATTGATCATTTTTTCATGTGTTTCATGGTTTTATGGGACTCTTCATTTGAGAACTCTCTGTTCAGTTCCTTTGCCCATTTGTGTATTGGGTTATTTGTTTTCTTGGGTATTTTTTTTCTTGAGTTCTTTATAAATTCTGGGAATCAGACCTGTCAGATGTATAGGATGTGAAGATTTTTTTTCCCATTCGGTGGGGGTTTCCTTGACTCTGTTAATTATTTCTTTTGCTGTACAGAAGCTTCTTAATTTTATGTAATCCCACTTATCTATTCTTATTGCAATTTCTTGAGCAACTGGAGTACTATTAAAGAAATACTTTCCTATGCCTATATGATGAAGTGTATTGCCTATCTTGTCTTCCATTAGTTTTAAAGTTTCTGCTTTTATGTTGAGGTCTTTTATCCATTTTGAGTTAAATCTTGTGCATATTGAGAAATGCAGGTCAGTTTTCATTTTTCTGCAAGCAGATGTCCATGTTTACCAGCACCATTTATTGAAAAGGCTATCCTTTTTGCAGTTTACTTGCTTTGCTTCTTTATTGATAATAAGGTGGCTATGGGTGTGTTGAGGTATTTCTGGGTCTTCTATTCTGTTCCACATGTCTTCAGGCCTATTTTTGTGCCAGTACCAAGCTGTTTTTGCTACCACTGCCGTACAGTATAGCTTGAAGTCAAGGATTATGTTTCTACCTGCATTCGTTTTGCAGCTTAAGAATGTTTTGGCTATACATGGTCTTTTGTGGTTTCATATGAATTTTTGGATCACTTTTTCTATTTATGTAAAGTCAACCAAGTGGAGTTTTAATGGGAATTACATTAAATCTATAGATTACTTTTGGTAGTATAGCCATTTTTACTATATTAATTCTCCCTATCCAGGACCATGGAAGGTCTTTCCATTTTTTCATGTCCTCTGCTATATCTTTCTTTAATGTTTTGAAATTTTCCTTGTAGAGATCTGAAGGGTCTTTGGTTAGATTGATTCTAAGGTATTTAGTTTTCTGGTGGGCTATTATGAAAGGTATTTTTTCTGAAATTTCCTTCTCTTCCTGTTTGGAGTTGGTGTAAAGAAAAGCTATTGATTTTTGCGTGTTGATTTTATACCCTGTCACTTTGTTGAAAGAGTTGATTAGATCTAAAAGTTTTCTGGATGAGGTTTTGGGGTATTTAGGTATAGAATCATATCATCTGCAAATATGGATAATTTGACCTCTTCAGTGCCAATCTGTATCCCTTGCCCTGGTGAGGACTTCAATTACTATGTTAAATAGAATAGGAGAGAGAGGACATCCTTGCCTTGTTCCAGATCTAAGAAGAAAGTTTCAGTTTTTCTCTATTTAATATAATGTTGGCTGTAGGTTTGTCATAGATGGTTGCTATGATATTAAGGTATTTGCCTGTTATACCTATCTTCTCCAGAGTTTTTATCATGAATATATGTTGCACTTTGTTGAAGGCCTTTCAGCATCATTTGAGATGATCGTGTGGTTTTTGTTTGCCAGTTTCTTCATATGTTGGATTACATTAATTGATTTCTGTATGTTGAACCAGGCTTGCATCTGTGGAAGAAATCCCACTTGGTCATGGTGAATAATCTTTTTAATATGTTCCTGGATTTAGTTTGCCAGGATTTTGTTAAAGATTCTTGCATGTATATTCATAAGGGAGATGGGTCTATAATTCTCTATCTTAGATGAATCTTTTCCTGGTTTATGTATCAGGGTGATGGTAGCTTTGTAGAATGATTTTGGGAGTGTTCCCTCCTTTTCTAATTTTGGAATAATTTGAGGAAGACAGGTATTACATCTTCTTCAAAAGTTAGGTAAAATTCTGCTGTAAACCCATCAGGACCTGGGCTCTTCTTTGTTGGGAGACTTTTTCTTACCTTTTCTATTTCCATATATGTAATGGGCTTGTTTTAGTCACTTATGTCTTCTGTGATTAGCTTTGGTATGTCATAGGTGCTAATAAATTTATCCATTTATTCTGTATTTTCATATTTTGGGGTATATAATCTCTCAGTAATCCCTGATGATTTTCTGTATTTCATTGTAGTCAGTCATTATGGACCCATTTTCCTTCATAATCCTTACTATGTTAGTTGTTTCTTTTTTCTTTTTGATGTGATTGGCCAGAGGAGGGCCTATTTTATTAATCTTTTCAAAGAACCAGCTCCTAGTCTTATTAATTTTTTGAATTATCTCTTTAAATTCTAATTGAGATATTTCTCCCATTATTTTTGTAATTTCTTTTTGGATGCTCCTTTTGGGATTGATTTGTTGTTGGATTTCTAGTGTCTTAATGTGCATCATTAGGTTATTTATTTGGCTCTTCTTTATCTTACTGAAGAAGGCAATTAATGCTATAAACTTCCCCTTAAAACTGCCTTTGCTGTATCCCATATGTTTAGGTATGATGTGTTTTCATCATCATTTGATTGCAGTAATTTTTTAAATTCCATTTTGGTTTCATCAACAACCCATTGGTCATTCAGCAGTGTATTATTTAGTCTCCATGAGTTTGTAAATTTTCTGGAATTATTCTTGTTCTTGAGCTCCAATTTTATTCCATTGTGGTTTGATAAGGAACAGGAGATAATTTCTACTTTTTTGTATTTGTTGAGGGAATTCTTATGGACTAGCATATGATCTATCTTAGATAACATCCCATGTTGAGCTGAGAAGAATGTATATTCCTCATGGTGTGGATGAAATATTCTGTATATATCTGTGAGATCCAACTGGTTTAGGGTGGATATTAGGTTCAACGTTTCTCTGTTGATTTTTCATTTTTATGACCTGTCTCTTGACAAAAGTGGGGTATTAAAGTCTCCCATTATTATTGTTTGTGGTCCAATAAAGGTGTTTATATTCCATAAAGTTTGTCTTATAAAGCTAGGTACCCCAGTGTTTGGGGTATAAATATTTAGGAGCATTATTGGTTCCTGATTGATTGTTCCTTTTACTAAAATATAGTGTACTTCTTTCTCTCTTCTAATTAGTTTTGGATTGAAATTTAATGTATCTTATATTAGAATTGCAGTGCCTGCTTTTTTTTTTTTTTTTTTTT
>VMDO01004278.1:19292-87313 GCA_007922755.1 Pedetes capensis | reverse complement strand
TGGTGAGTTAAGACCATTTATATTAATGGTGATTATTGAGTAGTATTTATTGTTATGCACTCAATCATCACATGTTATTAGTTTATAAATCATGGTTGCTTTGTTCCTTTCTTGGATTGCACTCATCTCAGCTAACCACATCTTTGATTTCATATATAGGGTTGTCTTATTTCTCCTGGATGTGGTAATTGATTTACAATCCTCTGTATGGCTGGTTTGGTGGTTGCAAATCATTTGAATGTATCAGTATCATGAAATGTCTTATACTCCTCTTTTATTTTCAAAGATAATTTTGCTGGATATACTAATCTTGGATGGAGTTTTTTTTGTTTGTTTGTTTGGTTGGTTTTTTTGGATATGAATTATCTGTCTTCAAGCCTTTCTAGCTTTCAATGTTGATATGGAGAAGTCTGTAGTAATTTTAATAGGTTTTCCTTAAAAGTAACATGAGGTTTCTGCCTTGCTGCTTGCAGGATAGCCTCCCTTGTGTCTAATGAAAGCATTGGAGCTATAATATGTCTTGGGGATGACCTATTTTGATCTACTCTGGATGGGGTCCTGAATGTTTCAGTTGTGTATGTATCCATATCCTGGATTATCTCTGAGAAGTTTTCCTTGAGGATATCATATACTAGATTTTCTAGACCTCTGGTGGATCTTTCCTCTCCTTCAGGGACATCCTGAATTCTTAAGTTTTGCTTTTTCATTCTGTCTGAGGTTTCCTGGAAGTCTTTTTTAAATTCCTTTATTGTTGTTTCCATTCCTGACTGTACGTATTTAAATTCTTGGATGGCATCTTCAGAATTGGAGATCCTTACTTCAGATTTATACAGTCTTGATGAAAAGGATTCTTCTGCAGAATTAAATTCATTTATTTGAGTTTGCATTTCAGTGATCGTTGCTTGATTTTTCTTAATCATTTCTAGCTGGGAGGACAGAATGAACTCCATGTGAGATACCTTCTTTTCAGGATTTCAAGGGTCCTGGTGTTATTCATTTTGATTTCTCTTAGCATATTTATAACCATAACTTTGTACTCCAATTCAGAGATCTCTAAGAGTTAAGATTCATTGGAGGAATTTGTTAGGAGTTTTTGGTCTGTGGCATCTTCAGATCCATCCTGCCCCTTTGTGTTTCTTGTAGCTTTACTTTATTTGCCCATAATATGGTCCAGGAAATATATTTTTTCTCTCCAAGTGTGCAGAATTTCTCCCTCTGTTATTTCTTTGAGTTTGTGTGGTGCTGAATCTCTGGTGCTTTATTTTCACTCCTCAGCTCCATATTTTATAGCTGCAGAACCCTAGACAAGGATCCATTGCATATTCTACATTTAGTTCTGTCCCGTTCAGATTCCCTCTGGTCCCTGAGGTCCAGACACTAGTTGACCACTGTGTGTGATGCACTTCCTCAGTTTTCTAGTCTGTGTGGCTTTTACTCTAGGTCACCAGCCCTACTCGACTCTTAATGGGCCTAGTTGTTAGTCAGATCTCGTAGGTTCAGTGGACCATCAGTTTGTGGCACTCTTATCTTCGTCCTGAGCTCTCCACTCCTCAGCTTCCCATCCTCCAGTTCACTATTCCAAATTGGCAGGGGGCTAGGGAGGCAATAGATTCTGTTTCTCTTCAGGGGGTGAGAAGGGGGAGGATATGGTAACAGATGAGGGAGAAAGAGGAGATAGAGAACAGAGACTAATAGAAATTAAAGTCAAAATTAAAATTAAATTAAAATTTAGGGATAAATTAAACAAAACAAAAACATATATATATATATATATATATATATATATATATATATATATATATATATATATTATAGGAAAAAAGGAGAATAGAAAGAAAGAAAATAAAAGAAAAAAGAGAGAAGGAAAAAAATCCACACACATATACACAAGTAAAACAAGAAAAGCGAAAAAATTTAAAATCATCATCATTGTCATCAACATCATTATCATCACCACCATCATCATCATAAAGAAAAATAAAAAATAAAAAAAATCCTCACACAAAAACACTTGTATGCTCTCACAAGTGGAATCTGAACTACGAAGACAGAAATGATGAAGTGAACACTACAAAACACAGGTTGGCAGTGTTTTTGCACAATCTGTAGCAGCGTTACATCTTCTGAAAAAGAGCTATCTCTCTTCTTTCAAACTGCTGACTTTGCTGGAGGAAAGAGGCTCTTGGCTGCCAGTTTTTGTTGTTTCTGTTGTTGTTGTTGCTGCTGCTGCTGCTGCTGCTGCTGTTGTTGTTGTTTAGAAGCAGGCTGTTTGGGGGCGGGGTTTCTGTGTAGCTTCCCTCTGCTGAGTGGATATGGGGGGTAGCCCCACAATGCCCCACGTTTAAGCGGGACACTGAGTGCCCATAAAGTCTGTCCCGTGAAATACTCTGCCTCTTTTGTAGTGTTAGAAAGGCAGTGGAACCTGTGGGGGCCTTCCTGGAGTTCTCCCTGCCTCACATAGTTTGGGTGCCAATTCCCCCAAATCAGAGATCTCTGCCCAAAAGCCTATGGCATGGAGGGAATATGGCTGCTATCGTGGATCTTTATTGCAGGACTTTCCATTCACTTGGGAGTCCACTTGGCAGATCCAAATCCCATTGTGGTCTCGCCACTCTTCCCCTGTAATGGGTGGGATGTTATCCAACCTTCTGGGGTGAATCTGCAACAAGTCTGGCTATGCTCAGCAGTTGAGCTCAAAATTGCCCTGGGACAAAGTGCACCACTGTGCACTGTTTGCAGAACCATGGTCATGTTTTGCTGTCATGGGACTGAGTCACCTCCGCAGACCCCAGCCTACTCCACAGGGATGACATAGAATCGCCTCCGGTGGGTCTGGGTTCCAGGTGTACATGTGCCCATGTGTCTGTGGAAATCACACCTGCACAACTTCCCCACAACAACAGGAGAGAGGGACCTGTTCTGGGGCTCTGGGCATGCTCCACTGGTGCACATTCCCCAGGACCTTCTGTGTTCACTCCCCTCACCCACTTGGGAAGGATGGGATGATAAAGTATCATCTCTTGTGGATCTGATGCCTACACTCCTGTTTAGAAGATCCTGGACCAGCCCCTGGACTCCAGGTGTGTAGCGGGCACCACTAGGGATGGCGATTCCATTTGCCACCTCAAACTGACTCACCCGTAGCTTGTAGTCTGTATCCCGTGGGAAGGGTGCTGATGCAATGCTGCGGTTGCACTCCTTGTTGGGTCTGGGCCCCCATGGGTGTGTGCGTGAAGTCCCCTCCGAGTCTCTGGGATCCTATCCACCCTCTTCTGACCCTGGGTGGCTGGTGCCAGTGCTCTCCTTCACTTCCAGGACTGTGGACCACCAGGAAAGCTGTTATGCCTATCTTCTCCAGGGTTTTTATCATGAAAAGATGTTGTACTTTGTCAAAGGCCTTGTCTGCATTAATTGAGATGATCATGTGATTTTTGTGTGTAAGCCTCATGATATGTTGAATTATATTAATCAATTTTCATATGTTGAACTAGTTTTACATCTGTGGAGTAAATCCCACTTGGATATGGTGAACAATTTTCTTAAAATGTTGCTGAATTATGTTTTCCAGGATTTTGTTGAGAATTTTTATGTCTATGTTCATTAGTGAAATCCGTCTATAATTCTCTATCTTAGATATATCCTTGCCTGGCTTAGGTATTAAGCTGATGGTAGCTTTGTAGAATGAATTTGGGAGTGCTCCCTCCTTTTCACCTGTTTGAAATAATTTATGAAAAATTGGTGTTAATTCTTCTTTGAAAGTTTTATAGAATTCCGCTGTGAACCCATCAAGTCCTGGGCTCTTCTTTGATAGGAGACTTTTTATTACCTTTTCTATTTCAGCATACATAATGGGTTTCTTAGGTCACTTATGTCATCTGGGGTTAATTTTTGTAAGTCACATTTGTTAATAACTTTTTCCATTTCTTCTGTATTTTTGTATTTTGGGGAACACAATTTCTCAAAGTATTCCCTGATGATTTTCTGTATTTTGTTGGAATCGGTGGTTATGATCCCTTTTCATCTCTAATTTTCATGATTTTGACCTTTTCATTTTTCTTTTTGATGAGATTAGCCAGGAAAGCATCTATTTTATTAATCTTTTTGAAGAACCACCTCTTAGTCTCATTAATTATTTGAATTATATTTTTAGATTTTAATTTAGATATCTATGCCTTGATCTTGATAATTTCTGTCTTAGTGCTCCTTTTACGGATTGATTTGATGTTGGTTTTCTAGTGCCTTGAGATGTGTCATTAGGTCATTTGTTTGGCTCATCCCTACCTTACTGATGAAGCACTCAATGCTATGAGCTTCCCTCTTAGAACTGCCTTTGCTGTATCCCATATATTTTGGTAGGATTTGTTTTGATTGCAGGAATTTTTTAATTGCTGCTTCAATTTCTTCAATAACCCATTAATCATTCAGCAATGTATTATTTATTCTCCATGAATTTGTAAAATTTCTGGTGTTTTTCTTGCTTTTGAGTTTCAATTTTATTCTGTTGTGATCTGATAAGGCAAAAGGGATGATTTCTATTTTTTGTATTTATTATAGCTATTTTTGTATACTAAAATACGATCTATCTTGGAGAAAATTCCATGTGGTGCTGAGAAGAATGCATATTCTTCATGATATGGATGGAATATTCTGTAGATATCTGTGAGTTCCAGTTGGTCTAAGATGCAGATTAAGCTCATCATTTCTCTGTTGATTTTCTCTTTTGATACCTGTCTCTTGGTGAAATTGGGGTATTGAAGTCTTCCATAATCATTGTGTCTGGACCAATGTTGTCTTTTATTTCCCATAAAGTTTGTTTTATGAAGATACATACCCTTGTATTTGGAGAGTATATATTAAGTAATGTTATTGGTTCCTGATTCATTCTTCCTTTTAGTAGTATGTAGTGTCCTTCTTTATGTCTTCTAATTAATTTTGGATTGAAGGTTAATCTATTTGATATTAGCATTGGGACTCCTCCTTCTTTTTGTTTTTCTCCTGCTTGGTATATTGTTTTCCAGCCCTTAATTCTAAACTTATTACACTCTTTGTGGGTTAGGTGTGTCTCTTGAATGGTACATATTGAGGGTTTATGTTTTTTCATCGAATTGGCCAGTCTCTGTCTCTTAATTGTTGAGTTAAGACGATTTACATTAATAGTAATTATTGAGAAGTGTCTATTGTTATGTATCCAGTCATTACTTGTTGCTGTTTTTTGATTCATGTTTATCTTATTTCTTTCTTGATTTCCTCTCATGTTAAATGTTCATTTCTTTGATCTTCTACGTAGTGTTGTCCTATCTCCCCTATATGTGGTAGTTGACTGAGGATCCTCTGTATTGCTGGTTTAGTGGTTGTGAATCATTTGAACATGGCAATATCGTGGAATGTCTTATACTCCTCATCTGTTTTAAAAGATCACTTTGATGGGTATTATATTCTTGTTTGGAAGGTGTTCTTTTTCCGAATGTGGCTTATATGTGTCCAGACCTTCCTAGCTTTCAATGTTGATGTGGAGAAGTCCGCAGTTACTTTAATGTGTTTTCCTTTAAATGCTAGTTGGGGTTTTTTCCTAGCTGCTTTCAAAACTGCTTCTCTACTGTCCAATATAAGCATTCCTACCATAATGTGTCATGGGGAGGATCTGTTTTGATCTACTCTGGGTGGAATTCTGAATGATTCAGTTGTATAAGTATCCAGATCTTGGATTGGCTCTAGAAATTTTGATTCAGAATGTCCTGGAATAAATTTTGTAATTCTCTTGTGTTCCTTTCTGCTCCTTTAGCAACTCCCTGAATTCTTATATTTCACTTTTTTATTTTGTCTAAAACTTCTTGGAGATCTAGCTGGCATTGCTTCATCATTTTCTCTGTCTTAGCTTGCATGTAGTTTATATTTTGTAATCCTTCTTCCACGTCTAATATTCTCTCTTCAGCCTCATACAGTCTTGATGCTGAGGATTCTATTGAAGTGTTTATTTCATTCGGCTTGCCTTGAATCTCAAGGATTACAGCTTGTTTTTTTTTCTGACCATTTCTAGCTGTGAGGAGAGTACAGACTCCAGATGGATTCCTTCTTTTCTAGGATTTCAAGTGTGCTGGTGGTGTTAGCTTTAATATCTATTAGCTTTTTAGTAGGTTGAATTCTGAATTCTGATTCTGACATCTCTAGAAATTGGGATTGTTTGGTATTGTCTGTTGAGAGGCTTTGGTCTGTGCGATCTTTGCATCCAGCGTGTCCCTTCATGTTTTGTATGTTTTCTTGTTGAGGCTTGCCCATTGTTTGTTCTAGAAGTTGGGTTCTTCCTCTTCAGAATGTGAAGAATCTCCCTCTGATGTTCTTTTGAGGTTGGGTGATAGTGAGACTCTGGCAGTTTTCTCCCAACCCCCACCCCTAGCCCAGCTCTCACTTTGAAAGCTGGCAGTTCTGGGGGTAGGGGTTTCTGCCCAGTGTTCCTCCAGCAGAGGATGATGGTAGAAAGTCCACGCTGGTCTCTCAGGCTAGCCTGGGTTTCAGGATGCTCTTGGTGATCCTCCCTGTGGGCTATTCCACCTATGCCATGCTAGCAGAGAGGCAGTGTGTCCCCCCACCTCTCCACCAGGACCCCTGGTGCCCCCACACATGGCAAGATCTCAAGTCAGAGAGCACAGCCCAGAAGGCAACAGCAGATGATGGTTAACCAGATCCTCATGCCCAGCTCACTGCCCTCTTGCATGACCCAAGCCCTCCTAGGCTTGCTGGTGAAACCCCCACTGCAGTGGGCAGGATAATATTGTGCTACCTCCAATAACTCTGGTGCCTGCACTCCCATGTTGGATTCACACCACCCAATTTTGCTATGGCAAACTTCATAGCTAGGACCTCCATAGAGGGGGTATGGGGGCCATTCTGACCACTCCCTTGGAGTCTTGGTACCCTCTGTTCTATCCTATTGTCTGCTGAACTTGCTCACTGCAGTGGGCAGGATAATATCCTGCAACCCTCAGAGGGTCAGTGGCCTGCATTCCAGTGTGGGATCAGTGATCCCCCCACCCTCACTCTCCTATCTCTAGCCACCTCTCAAGCCAGAGGCCAGGACCTCTGTGGTGGGGGGCATGGGGGTGGGCAGCTGGCACTATACCTAGTGTCCAAGATTCGTTCACAAGTCGCTCCCTTTGGAAAGTGCTACCTGTGTCTATGGCAGGATGCTCATGGGCTGCCAGAGCTGCACTCCTTGGAGAATCTGAGCTCCAGATGCCTGCATGAAATTTTCCCCTAGGCTGTATGTTCTCTGTACTCTGTGATCCAGGGGACAGGGGTCATCTGTGGTGGTTTCTCTAGTTCTTCTCCACTTTTGGTTTTCAATCTCATCGACCTCTGGAGTCTCTCCATCCCCTGTGCAATCCACCTGGTGCCAGAGGAATTGCTGATGAGTTTTCTGGTGGCCCAGTTCTGTGTAGCTGATAATTTTCCCTTCGCACTGCAGCAGTTCTCTACATCTCTGGTGGTGCACTCTGACCTGCTGCCCTGATTCCTTCTCCCCTTTCAAGAATTCTTCTGCCATTAGTGATATTTACCTAACCTTGTGGATTTTTTTATATACCCCTAGCTCTAAATTATTTATCTGTCTTACTGATCAATATGAGTTATAAGCCATTATTTAAGCTCTCCTATCTATCTACATCTCAAGTCGGGTGTTATCTGTCAGCCATCTTATCCACATCCCCAAATTTTATTTCTTAACAGTGCCCATAAACAATGTCCACTTCGATCAGAGTCTTAATTTTTTTCTCTGTTCTGTTCATGTCTATAAGCTCAGAATAACATTGCTTTATCACCTTTGAATAATTTTTCCCTTCCTACTACTTAAATCTCAACCATTGTAAGAACTTTCCCTTCTGAGGGGCTGTCACCCCTTGAGGTCATGGGATAGAAGAATGGAAGGCAGAAATAGATCTGGCTTCCAGAATTTCAATAATTTAATTGGTCTTGTGATGATTGTCACCATCAGTGGAGCAAGCAAGGCAATGGCCCACCTACAGTACAAACACATTATTGCACAGCTATATGATTATTTTTTCCATTGTTTTAAAAGTTAAACCCTCTGTAATTGTTTCTCTATTGCCTCAACTATGACAAACAGAGTTAGTGTTACTCATTCAAAACATTCATCTACAAAGTTTCTATATGTTGAGTGATCTTCATGGCCCTGGGATTCATTGGTGTAGAGACATACCCTGTTTGCCTTTGTGGAGCATTTTAATGGAAAGAGACAGAGAATTAATGCACAAACAGATAACTTTAAGGTGATATTTACCAAATAAATAGGATGATGCAAAAAAATGATATGAGGTTAAGAAAAGAGAACTATAGATTGAGTAACCAGGGTTCGATTTCTTAGGTTGTCCAATGTGAGCTAAGGTCTAACAAAAGGCTCTACATTTCAAGAGCCAGGGTAAGAATATTCTAAGAAACAGAATAAAGAACAAAACCCTGAGGTTGAAAGGCATTGGTATACCTGGGTAATTAGAGAAGTCCCAGTGTAGTGTCAGTGCAGTGGGGAAAGAAGAAAATGGCACAAATTAAGATAGGAAAGAAGGCAGGGAAAAATCATTCAGGATCTTTTCGACCATGGTATAGAATTTAGATATTACCCTAAGTAAAATGGGAGGCTACCAGAGGATTTGAGCAGGGGTTGGCATCTAATTTTCATGTCAAGATTATGTTGCTTCTTCCATGGGGAAAGGAGAGGGGAAAAGCCAACATACTAGTTCTACTTTGCTTATAACTTCAGAGATAAGTCCTGGAATAATATTATGAGTTTTGGAATAAAGTGGCATTTATTATATACAGACATACCACCCTGGTGTCCAATCTCCTCAGATTGTAGAAACTAAGCAGGGTCAGGGTTGGTTAGTACTTGGATGGGAGACTGCCTGGGAATACCAGATACTATAGGCTTGCAAGAAGGACCGGCAATCCACTCCCAACAATAAGCCATTGAAAACCCTATGAATGGCAGAGCAACACTGACATAGTGCTGTAAATGGCACAGTGTTGCTGAGTATTTTCTTCTGTTGTACATGAGGTTGCTATGAGTTGGACTCAATGGCACCTAACAGCAGCAACAACAACAACAACAACAATGATCACTGAAAAGTTTCTGGCATGACCCATGTTCTCTTGACATTTTAGTGCTAATGGTATTGCCTGCAAATTATCCCACATCTGGTATCAGTAGGTCAAATGACTATCAAACTTTCAAAACTTCTATATACAAGCTGAGGGGCTGGGATTTGGCTGAGCTGGTAGAGCGCTGCGCTGCAGTCTCTGAGGTCCCGAGTTCAATTCCCAGCACCACAAAAATGGGAGAAGGACCTGGCAATCCAGTTCCAAAGCAACCCCAAAACAGCCATTGAAAACCCTATGAGGGTCGCTATGAGTTGGATACCGACTCAACGGCACCTAACAACAACAACAACAACAATATACAAGCTGGGTGGAGCTGAAGGAAAGATCCTTTGAGAGGCAATTCATATTACTACTGGGTGGATCAGCTTATTGGATAAGGAAATAACAGGCATGAAATAATGTTTAATTACAAAGCTACTAGCCAGGGAACTTTTATCTTTAAATGCAGAACATAGCACAGCTTCCTCAATACTGATTTACTTTCTTTTTACTAACTAGATTTCCTCCATTCTTCAAGATCTAAGTTATGTCTCATTGCTTGTATGAAGACTTATCTTGTGTTTACAAACACTATCATGAAATTTAATATTTACTCTTATTAAAATGACTCAACAGCATCTAACAACAATAGTTTTCATTTTAATTTCCTACTAAATTTGAATTTCATTTAGAATAAGGGCTATAAGAATCATAGGAAACCAAGATGAAACTTGGTAAATATGTGGTTGTTCCATCACATATCACCTGATTAGACATATATTTTTTAATTAATTTGAGTAATATTTAATGAAAATATGAAAATATAATTGTGTTGATTATTTTCATGCTGAAGCACTACTGCTAAAAATTATGGCTATTAGAACAACAGAGAAAGTAAAATTGAGAATTTTGAGAATTTTGTTTTTGGCTTTGTACACTATCATTATTAATGTACTGCTTTGAAATGCCAATAGCATTCAATAAAAGAAGTGAACAAAGTTATATTCAATCTGTTCAAACATGTTCAGAAAAATAACACAATCACAGTAGGTAATAAAAAATGATGAATGACTTTATTTGGCAAAATACTGAGCACAAGGAAGGAAAACATCTTGATTAGAAAATATATCAGATATGTAAGTCCTGATATGAGTGAGAGCAGAAGTGACTTAGGAAGAGCTGAGAAAAGTGACTTCTATCATCAGTAGTTATGAAATGGCTGCACGGGTAGATAGACACAAATGAAAGCACCTGATGGAACTTACAGTGGATTTTGTCACAATTTTATGGTTGCCTAGTATCCGGGCTCCTACTTCCTAGTAGCAGTTTATCAGTCTTTTGTCAAATCCCCATCTGTATAGCTTTGATAAAAGGTAGCGTCCAGCCGCATAGATACCAAATAAGGTGATATTTATCCTACCATATCACCATAGCCTAGAGAAAGCTCATGATTTGGGATTGGCCAGTTTGACTTTGGGGCTCCTGGCACTGTGTCATGATCATCTTTTTCACTAGGTAGAATTTATACTCTTTAAAGTGACAGTCTGGACTGGCTTCTTGCACTACATGAATCTTGTTATGCTAGCCAGCCTTCTAGAGCTTCCTTGGTCTTTGCCCATTTCCCAAACCAAACTAGCCAGCTTGCCCTAAATTTTGTGAGCCTCCACTTTCCTGCTGAGGCAATACTTGTTTTATTTAAGATCATCAGAATTTGATTCCAGTGCTTGAAAGCAAGAAATGTGATTATCATTGACTCAGGCAATTTGAATCCTTTTTCCTTCAGTGTCTAAATTCCCTGAAACCAAATTCTCCCCAGTCCTCTTTCCCCTTCAGTGGAATTATCTTCCATGTTTCTGTGAACCAAAGTTCCTTGAAGAAACTGCAATTATATTAAAGATCCTACATACTGTTTGACCTTAGGTGAGTAGAACACCATGATTGTGGAGAGATGGAATGTCATACATCAAAAGCCAAAATTATTTTGGGTTATATTTAGTCCTTTTTAATCACTATTTATTCTGCACCTGTGCATATGACCTAACATCATCTTAAATTAATGACTATATACTCAGTACCTCTATGTTGTTGTTCTTATCAGGTGACATCAAGTCATGTCCAACTCAAAACAACCCTCACAGGGTTTTCAATGGCTGATTGTTTTGGGATTGCCTTGGAAGTGGATTGCCACATCCTTCTCCCATCTTTTTGGGGCTGGGAATCAAACCTGGGACTTCAGAGATTGCAGAGCGGTGCTCTACCAACTAGCTAAATCCCAGCCCCTGGTACCTCTATATTTGATCTAAAATCATCTTAACTTTTAGATAAAACTCTGGGAATTTATACCTAAGCCTGGTGCTCCTTAAGCCTCCATCAACGGTAAAGCCAAGAAAGTAAAGATAACATCTAAATCCTATAGATTTCCCTGCCTGGCTGTAGCCCATCTACCTGACATCCTCATCTACATATTTGGAAACACATTGAATTATGATTGCCTTTTACATGACTATAAAGGTTCATGTAATAGCCTTTGCAGTGGTGGAATATGTCACTCAGGGTAATTTGAATCTGTGTTATTGTGTCATGATCACTCATATTTGGCTCAGAGTATGCTATTTCCTTCCTTCAAGCAGAGTTAGTAACTTTACCTTGACATTCCAGTATGTATAGCTTCTTCATCCTCAGACCTAAGTACTAAGATGCTATAAGCTTCTTCCAACTTAGAACCTTCCCTTATACACAAAGTGATAAGGAGAAGATTGAAGCCCAAGTGAGAGCAGCTATTCGTAAGTTTGGTATCATTAGAGTCTGATGTGGTATGTATTAAGAGTTTGGTCTTTGAGCCTTTAAGTAAATCTGAAGGAAGCCCAGAAATATGCATTTTTTGCAAGCTAACCAGAATCAAGGAACTATAGCCCTATTTCGTGTTCATTTTTGTGTCTATCTGACTTTGAAAGGGAAGTTCCAACAATTAACAGATGAATTATTCTCATCTTCCGTTTCATGTTTCATTTCTATTTGTCTCATGGATTGATTTTTGGAACAATACATGATGTTTTTTGGCCTTCAATGTACAGCTTGCTATGATTTGCTATGTGTCTTATGGATTTCTTGTTACCATGTAAAGTTTACTTATTTCTTTCATTGAAGTTTCTATCTTCTCACAATCAATTTTAAAGCATTTTGCAAAGGTCAGTCTACTCACTGCTCTTTTGAGACACAGTAAATTCTGTTACGCAAAAGAATCATTCTGATAAGGTTGGAGAAAGGCAAACATTTGTCATTGGCAACAACATTCAAAAGGTCTGGTTAAAAACTTAAAAATAAACGTTTAATGTTTCAAAATCTCAGAGAACACATAAATGGATATTGGCTCTCTTTCTATCAAAAATGTTCACTATGGAGAATGAAGATTTTCCAAGTAAATTAAATTAAAAATTTTCTCTTTTGAAAATAATCTTACATGTAATAGTTGCATAGTGGAAAAAGCCAATACTGTATTATTCCATACCCCACCAACATTTACCAATAAAGGGAGAAAAAAAAACAGGTACATCAGAAAAAAAAGAAAATAATCTTACATTTGCTATTCTGAGTGGAATTTCTGTAAAGATGAAAAATTAAAAACATTTACACTAAGATTCATATAGTTTTCATATTGATTATATAACAAAAATAATCCTAGTTAAATATTGAATATACAAGTTTTAATCAAAACACTAACCTTTTTAAATCTTAAAAGTTATAGTTTTAATTTTTTCTCGACTCAGTAGATATAATTCTCTCTGTTCTATTTATATGATCACATAGCAAAGTTCAGCTTTGTTACCTATTAAAACACTACACAAAAGAAAATTTTTGTAGATACTAGATATTATACAAAGGCTGCCACAGAAAGATACTAGATATTATATAAATGTTGTCACAATTTAAATAATTTTCAGGGATAATAACAATAATAATAGCTTATATAGTTTTATGTTTGGCACATTTCTAAACAGTGTGTGTGTGTTTGTAGACAGATGTTGTTAGGTGCCATCGAGTCAAATCTAACTCACCACAACTGTATGTACAACAGAATGAAACAGTACCCAACACTGTGCCATGCCTGGCACAACTGCCAGTGCTTCTCTGCTATTCATATGGTTTCCCATGGCTGGATATTTTGGGAATGGGCCACTGGGTCCTTCTCCCACGCCTATAGCACCTGATATTCCCAGGCAGTCTCCCATTCAAGTACTAATCAGGCCTGATCTGGCTTAGTTTCCCAGTTCTGATGGGATTAGATGCTACAGTAACATGGCTATAGGTGTAGACAGAGATAGAGAGGCCCAATTTAATATTGAAAAACATCTTATGAATTGATATTTTATTGCCGATTTTTCAGATGAGAAAGCAGGAACACAGAGAATATAATTTATCAAAGTCTCATAGATTTTCACAGGCTTTTGCATTAAGTACAGCAAGAATAAAAGTGTTTTTAAAACAAACATATCAATATTCATGAACATTTTAGAACTGACTGTGTTATCTTGATAGTGCCCTAAGATGAATATATATTTTTCTCCTTATAAAATTCAAAAAAATTGTGTGTGTGTATTTTTAAGAGGAGTCTGTACTATTCTCACTTCCTTTGCACATCCTATGATTCCAAGATTGTCTGCCTTTACGCAGATAGCAAAAATAGCCAAGTAGAATACCATGTAATTGCTGGAATTTTAATTGCCTGGGAAAGAGAAGCATAGAATAGTGTTATAGTCAAAGCCAGCCAAGATCTAAAGTCAGTGACTATTTAAGTTTGTGATTTATAAGGCTCCTCTGCAATATGTGCTCCTTCCTCAGCATCCTCCCCCACAGAACTGAAGTCTTATACCTTTTCTTACCTAGTTAAAATTCCCACCATTAATATCACTTCCATAACACTTTATATCTGATTTATTCTGACATAAGACATGCAAGTCATGCCCATTATGTAGCACTAAAAATTTCTGATTTATATCAACCACAAAATTATACAACCAATAATTTTGTGGCAAATTGTTTACCATTGGTCAATGTTGTTGTTGTTGGTAGGTGCCATTGAGTAGGTGTCCAACTCATAGTAACCCTGCTTACAATAGGTGAAACACTATTGTCAGTGGTTCTCTGCTACTCATAGGGTTTTCAATAGCACTTTGTTTTTTGGGAGTGGGTTGCCAGGTCCTTCTCCCAAGCACCTGGTATTCCCAGGGGGTCTCCCATCCAAGGCCCAACTCTCCTTAGCTTCCAAAATCTGATGGGATCAGATGCCACAGTAGTATGGCTGCAAGCTACCACTTGTCATTGTTGTTGTTGTTGTTGTTAGGTGCCGTCGAGTCGGTATCCGACTCATAGCGACCCTCATAGGGTTTTCAATGGCTGTTTCAGGATTGCCTTGGGAGTGGATTGCCAGGTCCTTCTCCCATTTATGTAGTGCTGGGAATTGAACTTGGGACCTCAGAGACTGCAGCGCAGTGCTCTACCAACTGAGCTAAATCCCAGCCCTACCACTTGTCATTAGATTCTGAGAAATATTTAGCAAAGTTTGGGGAAAAAATAGTTGAAAGTCTAAATTTTGATTTATTAGTTTTATTTGCACCTTAAAATTAGATAAAGGCTGCCACTACTGAATGAGTTCCCAAAATAGTCATATTCAAAGGGGGACAAGCAAAGAAAATGGAGGGAACAAGCAGAAAAGGTACTGAAGTATTCAGAATTAAAGACTTATTGAAGGATTAGTTAAAACTTTACCCCAGAACTGGTTGTTCTATGACTTCATGATTTGGGTTAATCACATCAGTCCTTTTGCTGAGTACTGACCAGACCAAAAACCACTTCCCATCAATATTCTGTTTGCATTCTTAAGCAGAGCCTGCACATTTTTGACTAAGTCCCAAATAGAACACACAGTCTAGCATTGAACCTCAGAAGAGCCTTTAGCTGTTCTAATATGGAAACAATTTGAGGCTAGAATTTTTGCTTGATGCCAGTTGATTCCACTTTGTGTCTTATCCTTGCTCTACTGAACTACAGGCCTTAATGAAAATCCCTCTGCCCCACTCTCTTATACTATATTGTCAATGCAACTTTGTCTTGTCTTTCTTCTTCTCCCAGTCCCACAACTTACTTTGTTTTCACACCTTTCCGTTTTGTCTCCTGTAACCCATATTTCACTGAAAATTAACCTCAACCTTTTTCAAAACAAAAACAAAAACAAAACAAACAGATAAACAAAAAAGAATATTCCCTTAGCTGGGAGTTCTCCACAAATATCAGTTCCACTGAGGAACTGTTCCTGAGATAATGTTCTAGGACCAGGGAAACGAAAGTATAAAGCACACAGCAACTGTCTTTGTAAGTTTTGTAGCCTAACTGTTAAGTAAATAGATAAGTAAACAGATAATGAGACTGGAATAAAGTTACAGGTAATAATAGATGATACCATGATTTTCTTATCTCCCATTGTTTCAGATTATTACTTCATCTTCAACAGAATCTCTTATGTTAAGATGCAGGCTACAAAAACACATGAGATCTTAGTGTGAGCTAGGGTTTAGCTCAGTTGGTAGAGTACTGTTCTGTACCCTCTGAAGACCTGGGTTCAATCCCTACCACCACAAAAACAGAAGGACCTGGCAATCCACTCCCGAAGTAATCCCCAAATAATCACCCATTGAAAATCCTTGAGGGTCACTATGAGTATGTCTTGACTCTACACAACTAACAACAATAACAACCCTTAATGTCTGTCAGTATGTCATGCTGTGAGGGTTTGCATATTGCTGTGATGCTGAGAGCTATGCCACCACTATCTCAGATACCAGCAGAGCCACCCATGGTGGACAGGTTTTAGCTGAGCTTCAAGACTAAGACAGATTAGGGAGAAGGATCTGGTAGTCCACTCCTGAAACAATTAGCCATTGAAAACCCTATGAATAGCAGAGAAGCAGTGTCAAATACAGTGCCAGAAAATGAGCCCCACAGGATGGAAGGCATTTAAGAGACGACTAGGGAAGAGTTGCCTCCTCAAAGTATAGCCAACCTTAATGATGGGAAAGGAGTAAAGCCCCTGGGACTTCCTTTTGCTGATGTGGCACAACTCAAAATGAGAAGAAACCTAGTGGCTGCAACAATGGGCTCAAACATAAAAAGATCATGTGCATGGCACAATGTTGGGTAGTGTTTTGTCCTGGTCTACTTAGGATCTCTATGAGTCAGACCTGACTTGAGGGTACCTAACAACAACCCTCAGTGCTACCCCAATACAATTCTGAGTGTCCTAATGTCACTCATTCTCTTCTCAGGCGATTTTTTTAAAGTGCTTTAGTCCATTCAAGTTGCTATAATTAACTGGGTGGCTTATTCACAACACAAATTTATTTCCCACTGTTCAGGAATCTGGGAAGTCCAAGATCACTGTGATTGCAAATTCAGAATCTGGTGAGGTTTCTCTGGTTCACAGTGGTGCTATTTTGCCACATCTTTCCACAGTGAAAGGGGGAAGCTAGTTCTCTGGCAATCTTTTTAATATGGACATTAATCCTAGTCTTGAAGCTCCATTCTTGTAACCTATTCACCTCCCCAAAGTTCCACTTCCTAATACCTTCAGATTGGGAGTTAGGATTTCAACATTTGAAGGGTAGGGGGCACCAAGTTTATATCTACTTTATGAGTACCTTTGCTGCATTACCACCTACTTCGTTCTCCCAGGTAGTTAAACATCCTCCTCTCCACATGAAAATGATTTTGATCATAATAGTATTTTCCTCCTTTACTTCCCTCTTGTCTTAATGGAAGAAGTATCTCCCCCCTACACACACCACAAGGATAATTCTTCCCCCTAACTTTTAGATTTTTTTGCTTTTTCCTTCTTGGAACCTGTGATTAGTCATTAGTCATTAGTCTCTGCTTTCCTCCTTTTATAATTTCAAACACTGTCAAATCCTGCCCATCTTCTTATCTTTTTTTTTTTTTGTAAGCAGGGAAAAGAACACATGAAATTTATTACATGCCTAAAGTGTGGGAGTGTTAGGCTTTCTTCCCATGTTATATCTACATTAACCTCTCATATCTCTCCTATATTTGACAATATGTCTTCTTAACAAAGTAGTATTCACTGTTTTCATCATTATCTCAGGCTCAAGTTTGATCTAAAATCTGAGGCAATGTAGCTGATAATACTTCACTAAATTTAACTACAGTGGGCTGGGGTTTAGCTCAGCGGGTAGAGCACTGCTCTGCACTCTCTGAGGACCCAGGTTCAATCCCCAGCAGCACAAAAATGGGAAAAGGATGTAGCAATCCACTTCTGAAACAATCCCAAAGAATATGCCATGGAAAACTCTGAGGGTTGCTATGAGTCAGATCCAACTCAATGACACCTAACAACAACAAAACTACAGTGGATATGAATACACATGTAGAGACACACTTGGGAAAAAAGTAACATTTCTTTATTTCCTTCAACCAAATTAAATAGAATTACAAGTTTCCATCCAATCAGGATATTGGTTGCCAATTTTTGTGTTCCTGGGGCCCTCTAATTCTCAGGTTTACAGAGAATCGGGGAAGATTATGGAGTGCCTGAGAACACAGTCTTTACTTGTGTAATCGTCTGCTCCCTACTGTCCTGGCCTCCTGTTTTCTGTTTCTCTGCCTGCCCTTTTGCAGCAGTCTTACCCCTACATGCTGGGTTAGAGTTGACTGCCTCTGAGTCTTCGCACATCCTATCTTCTACATGGGGATTTTCCTTCTCCCACTTCTTCTTTGTATACCTTCTGCTTAGTCTTCAGAAATGAGTCAAGCTTTTGCTCTGTCCCTGGACACACTGATCTCACAGAATGATTTAGATATCTTTAGCTCATTGCCATAACATTGTGCACAAATCTTGTATCATTATTACTAGGTTCTTTTATTCAAAAAGAGAATCACAGAATATACTAGGTCCCTAGAAAATATATTAGATCCCTTCAAAAGTTATAATCTAAGAAGAATGTAAGGTAGGAAAATAAGCAGTTGAGTAGAAGAAATTATAGAACTTAGAAAAAAACTAAAAAGGAATTAAATTTGTTTAATGCACCATGTGTCTTATATAATATCCTATTTTAAATATGTCATTGCATCCAATTCTCATCACAAAACTATGAGAAAATGAATGCTCATTTTAAGCTAAGACACAAAGTGATTTAGTAACTTGTCAAAGAACTCACAGCTAATAAGCAATGAAACCTTTTATATAAGGGAGTCTGACATTGGAACTACTCTACGCACCAGTATGCTATACTATTCATCTGTTCAATAGTATTTCCACAATACTGAGCATCAAATGAGATCTCAAAGCTGAGAGGGGATGATTTAGTCAAAGGGCATGGGTAAACAGGATAGAAATTGAGGACTGGTGAGAAATGAGATTGCAAAGCTAAAGTTGTTGTTGTTATTAGGTACCATGGAGTCGGTGTCTGACTCATAGCAACCCTATGTACAATAGGCAAAACATGTTAGTTTTTCCCTGCTATTCATAGGGTTTTCAATGACAAACTGATTTTTGGGAGTGGGTTTCCAGGTCCTTCTCCCAAGCTAACAGCACCTGGTGTTCCCAGGCGGTCTCCCATCCAAGTACTAACCAGGCCTGACCCTGCTTAGCTTCTGAGATCTGAGGGGATTGGACACCAGAGTGGTATGGCTGCAGGCATACAAAGATAAAGAGTAACCAGATAATATAGATGTTGGAAAAGTTCCATAATATCCTCATTTCAGCTGCAAAAATCAAACAAATCTGGTAGTTGCTAGTGGACTGCCACAGATTTGACCAAACAGTGGTCTCAATGGCAGTTGCTATATCTGACAACATTTTGCTAGGGCAGATTAACATAGCCTCTGGCATATTCTATGCAGCTGTGAACCTGGCACATGCTTTCTTTCCCATTCATATAAGAAATAGGCTCAGGAGCAGTTTGAATTCATGTGTGATAAACAGACAGCAGCAGGCATCTATGGTCTTGCCCCAGGGTACCATTAACTCTCCTGCTGTCTATTATAACCTGAAGGAAGATGAACCGCAGGGACATTTCACAAAGACATTATTTTAATCTTATGCAATGAAGAAGAGGTAAACAGTATGTTAGAAGCTAAGCAAATACAAGCACTCACACTCCATTGGTGGAAATAAACCCTAGAATGTTTCAGCCAAAGTGCCATGTCAGTAAAGCTTTTAGGGATTCAGTAATCTCAGATGTGTTAATATATCCCCTCCCAAAGAAAGGACAATTTACTGCATCTTCCATCTACTCCCAAAACTTAAAAAAAAATGTGACATTTGGTAAATATTTTATAGCTCTGTAACAGAAACTACCTGAACCTAGTCACCAAGTGTCAAGAGATGTTACCATCTTTGAATGGAGATAAGAACAGGAAAGAGGTTTGTAGCAAAGACCAAATCCAGGTTGCTAGCAATCTTGTCATTCAAGTCATACAACCTGGGATTCCCTTAGTGTAGAAGTGTCTGTAGTGAAAATAGACATTGTGTAGATTTTATAGCAAGCCCAACAGGCAAGATCATCTGATCCTGAACCATCAAGTGACCAAAGGCCAGAGTTTTCCGCATGAGCTGCATTATCTCACCATCTCCAGCTCATAAGCTAGAATAGGCCCAGCAGCAATCCACTCTAAGACAGAATCAGCACATTTGGAATTGAGCATGACAGGCTCTGAAAGAACAATTAAACCATGGCAGTATGACCCAGATCCCTAGGCATCTGCCAGTGTTTTGGGGCACTTTTTCCTCAGCTCACTCCTATTGTTTTACGGAAAATTCTTTTAGACAACCACAGAGAAGGAAAAAAAGAAAAATAGAATCAATGCAAGGGCCCATTGGTATGGCAAGTTCAAGACAAAATGGCTATTTCTGCACTATCACCTAACCCAGAGCTGGCTCTGAAAGTCATTTTGGTGAGAACAAGCCCTTCTAATTGGCAGAGTGCCTGGTGGTGGATGTGTTGGGCTATTTCCTTTGGAAAGAGAAGTGGTCTGAGGTAAGTGCATGAGGCAGAGTCTGAGTGCCTCCTTAAATATTTCTAGCCTCTCATCTGTTAGGGCCCTATAGGAGAATGAAGGATACTCTTGTCCTATCATCTACTGCACAAGTCACACACAGCTCAGAAGCAATCAGCCTGATAAAGATGGATTGGCCTCTTAAAAGGTCAGCTGAAACAGGGTGCATTGGTGCACACCTATAATCCCAGTCACTTGGGAGTATTGTGAGTTCAAGGCCAGAGGCAGCCTATGTAAGACCCTGACTCAAACAAACAAACAAATGGAAAAAATAATAAAAACAAGAGGTAGTACCATTAAATAAATAAATTAATAGCTCAGCTGAGGTATGAGCTTGGAAAAGATGCCCTGTGAGGATGGGTATCCCCTTCCCTTCCAGGGTGTCACATACTGCCTAAATCAATGACCACTATGTGGAGCTGCATTCCTCATAAATAGAATTCAGGAAGCATGGGATCCAAAATGTTAAATTAGGAATGAGCCTGATGATCATCATTCCCAATGATCCTCTTGACGAGAATTTGTTTTCCGTTCATAATTTTAGATTCTAAAAGTCTAGAGCTTCCAGTACCTGGTAATAGTACTACTGAATTTTAAAACTACTACTGCTACTATCCTAGTGGAGGTAATGGGTCCAGTCTTCAGGAGGAGGCAGGATAATGGCTACCCAATGGGATTGTTGTTGTTGTTAGGTGCCCTTGAGTCGGTATCCGACTCATAGCGACCCTCATAGGGTTTTCAATGGCTGACTATTTCGGGATAACCTTGGGAGTGGATTGCCAGGTCCTTCTCCCATTTTTGCGGTGCTGGGAATTGAACTCGGGACCTCAGAGACTGCAGCGCAGCACTCTACCAACTGAGCTAAATCCCAGCCCACCCAATGGGAAGAGAGTAGAATATGTTTACCCCTCACTCTGTCCACTGGGATGGCTGTGAGCGCCACCATGATCAATTTTAATGGTAAATAGGAAAGTACAGCAATCAGCCCAATTACCAGCAGTGCAAACTGAATCTAGGATGAGTGGAACAGGAGAGAGATACACAGTATCTGTTAGAGTTTGCGATCAGCTGCAGCAAGAGGGGCTGCAGTTCATCACCTTAACCCTTCTCTCATTTCCCAGGAAACAGGCCAGCCAGAATCTTGAAAAGGCCTTTTCCTGGTGGGGAAAGTTTATTTAGGAAGCAAATGGTAGTCAAAGTCTCAAAGTGTAGATGTAGCAGATACTGTGTTGGTCAACCAGATTCCCTCTATCAAACTAGTTACCTCATTCTTTCTCTGGAAATTGCCATCCACCAAAAGCAGGAGGTTCTCAAATGCAGAGAACTGCCAGGCCCAAGGCAGGTCAAGGGGACTGAATGTTGGATGTGGGGAAATGAAGGTTTGACCCCTTTGTCTCAATGGAAGAATTCCGAGTTCCTCCATGGGGTCCACTGAAGCTCAGTAGGGTCCACACAGTAGATTTCCTTCCCCACCTGTTTAGTCCTACCTTTCTCAATTCCTTATCAAATTGTCTCAGCCCAAGACTCTTTGGGCCTGAATTCTCTGTTGCAGAATCTCTTTTCAGGAACCAGGCTAAGACATGTGGGCAAAAGGCAAGTTGCTATAAGTAGAATAGTAGGTGGAGGAGAAAATGGACAGATAGAAACAGGTAGCTCTTTTCATGAAACAGAGGGACATGTGGTGGAGTTCCAAGACATCAGTGGTCTGAGAGTTTTTCTTTTCTTATTTTTGGCGACTTGTTTAAGTTAGGAAAGACATAAGTGTGCTTAAATGTTGATGGAAGAGAGGAGGAGAGGCAGAAAATACAGAAACAATGAGAAAAATGACCAAGGACACAGAAGTGAGAGGAAGGTGGGAATCAAAGCCTCCAGTCAAAAGTTAAGACTTAAACTTATTTACTTACGGTGTGATATATAAATCTGATAATGCTTTACATTTCAACACTATTCCTGACTAGTTCATTCTTTCCTCATTTGTATAAATTCTACTTTTATTACAAACTAAATCCGCATATATTCGTGAACTTATTTATAGATTTTTCTTTCATAGCTCCTTTATCCTTCTTCTAGTACTACTTGCCTGCCACCATACCACCATGGTGGCCAATCCCCTCAGATACTGGAAGCTAAGCAGGGTCGGGCCTGGTTAGTACTTGGATGGGAGACTGCCTGGGAACACCAGGTGCTGTAGGCTTGGAAGGAAGACCTGGCAACCCATTCCCAGAAATCAATCCACCATTGAAAATCCTATGAACAGCAGAGAAGCACTAACAATACTGTTTTGCCTATTGTACATAGGGTTGTTATTAGTCAGACACCGACTCAACAGCACCTAACAATATTAGTTGATATTATCATCATAGCTTTTATATGACTTTTGATAAATAGTAGGGTTAGATCTTCCTACTCGTCCTCTTTTTAAAATCTTTTTGAAATTTCATACCATGTTTTTCCTTTTTGGATTTTTTTCCATGATTTTTATCTGTTTTTCAGAATTATTCCATTATACTTTAAAATTGTTGATTATTGATATGGGGGAAATATAGATTTTATTATGGTGATCTTTAAATGTTCCTCTTATAGAATTCACATGACATTTACATTCATTTATTTTCATTAGGTTTTTTCCTCAGATAGTAATTTTTCTTTTTTCATTTGAACAATTTATATCAAATTTATTTTTGGTTAATTTTATTAGCTAGAACCTACAGCAATATCCTTAGATGCAGAGATCTAAGTGAGGAAGATTCACAGGGATCACCCTTGGACTGAACACCTGTGGGAGGGAAGAGAAGGAATGAGGCAGAGGCAGAGAGCAGAGAGGTGGTGGCATGCAATCTCAACAAAGGCTTCATGACACCATCTAGAGCTTGGAAACTTAGAAGATCAGTCCTTCAGAGTTTGGGATAGTGGACCCCTGGTGACCAGTGGATTGTATGCAGGCTGTTCCTGGAAGGAGGCATGACCTTGGGCCAGGTGACTTTTCACAAATCAGGCAGTTCTTGAAGATGGCTGAGAATTGAGGGTTGGTGACCCAGCAGCATGCTCAGCAACTGTCCTAGCAATGAAGGACACCTGCTTCTCTCCTGAGGGAGTTCTGGGGAGCATCCCACAGTATTCACTATACTTCACATGTGAAAGTTGAGAACATTTTTGTGAATATGTTTCCCCATTTCTACTTTCCCATTTTGAAGATATATTGCATAATTTTTGTTTTGATATTTTACAGAGAAATTACTTTTGTTATGTCTTTTATTTCAAACATTTTTGTTAGTAATTTTTAGTTAGTGTGCATGCAGTGGGTTTCATTATGTCATTTCCATACATGTGTATCATTGTACATTGCTCATGTTATGTAGCTTTTATTTCAAGAATCCCAACCTCTATGTTCTTTTCTGTAAAGATATTCAATGTGATTTTAATATTAATTTTATTTTCCAATGTATTATATATTCATAACTGGTTTTGTATAGTGATTTCTTATTAATGAATTCTGGTTGTGTATTTATGTATTATTTAAGAATACATGCATAATATATATCTCCAGTGCTTGCTCATTGAAAGATGTCTTTCTGATGCCTTAATATCACATTTTTGTGACATACATTTTTCCCTCCTAAGAATTGATCATTCATTGCTTTTTAATATAAAATGCAGCTGAGATGATATCTAAAACCAGAGAGGACCTGTGAAAATATGTAAGTAATCAGCTTTTTTAAATCCAATATTTTAATATTTAAATATATTTTCAAAAGCTTTGTTTAAAATATTCAAGTGGGACTAAAGTGTTTAAGCCTGCAGCCGTAGCCCTGTGGCATCTGATCCCATCAGATCTCAGAAGCTAAGCAGGGTTGGGCCTGGTTAGTACTTGGATGGGAGACCACCTGGGGAACACCAGATACTGTAGGCTTGGGAGATGGACCCGACAACCCACGCCCAAAAATCAACCTGCCATTGAAAACCCTAGGAACAGCAGAGAAGCACTGATAATAGTGTTTCTCCTGTTGTATGCATGGTCTCTATTGAGTCAGATACCAACTCTACAGCATATAAAAACAACAACAACAATAAAGTGTTTAAAGTAACAAGTTTAGTCTTCCTTTTTCTTTCCTTCCTCATCTCACTCCCAGATATGCCCACTTCACAGTTTAATATTTGTCTCCATATTCATTTGTTAATCTTACAGGATGTGATTATGGCATGTGTATTGTGCTATGATTTTTTTGTTCATTCAATATATCTATCATCATCAACCTTCCCTTCCAATACATATCATTGTTTATTTTGTCTTTATATAAGGAGATTTACAATTTAACACAGTTACATCTACGCTTATTATTTTATGATCTTGCCTACCCAAGTATTTCTAAATACTTAAATGGGAGATAAAATATGTTTAAATACTTCAGTAATTAGGGCATCTATTTAACTTACCAAGAGTGAAAAAATTTCCTCTTTATCTCCCTAAAATACAACTAAGAATTCAAGAGAAAATTGAGGAAAACCTAGTGTTTGAAAATCTGTTTCTGTGCTAATGTGATGTAGGTACTTTGAGCTACCAAAATAACAGCTTTAATGTCCCTGTTTGGTGTTTGTCATTTTAAAAAGGGTCATTTATACCAAGAATATTCATACCAAGAATTTTACTACTTGATAGGGGGGTGCTGGGGAATGAACCCCACACATACCAACAAGTGCTCTACCACTGAGCTACATCCCCAGCCCTTAATACTAGGTTTTTATTTACTTTTGTAAATGGTCATAGTTTATTAGGAGCAATTTTTGGAATTAAGCATTTATTCTGCCTTTCTGCACAAAATCTATGTGAGGGTAACCATATAGTTGATGAGAGCAAGTTTTGTTTTTTTTAATAGAAGAACTCTAAAATTTCAGAAAGAATTTAAAAATACATAATATTTTTCCTAATGAAATAGATACAACATTCCTCAATTTTGTTAAAATTGTTAGGCGATGTCCTATAAGGTCCCTTATAATGAGTGAAACAGGCTCATGACACACACGTTTATAGATAAATCTTCACATCACAGAAAGAGGGATAGAAACAATCAGATATTATGTGCCATCCAATAGCACAATAGAAAATACATACAACCACCTAGGAAGTATTCTTCCTCAAAAGTAAAATATCTAAACCTAACTTCCAGTTAGTTAATAGGAAATTCATACAGTAAATGAACATATTTTAAATAATACCATGATGCCATTTTCTGGACTACAGGAAATTCAATAAATAAATTTCAAGAAAAAATTAAGGGGAAACTATTATAAACAGAAGCTTCAGAGACACACCAAACAAATGCAATGTATAGACATTGCATCATGATTTAAATAAGATAAATAAGTTTAAATAAGATAACTAACTATATTTACAGTATAGTCAGAGGAACTGGGACACTAGACAAAATTCTCTTATTAGGCAGTTATTACTATTGAATATACCATGGACTGCCAAAAGAACCAACAAATCTGTCTTAGAAGAAGTGCAACCAGAGTGCTCCTTGGAAGCAAGAATGGCCAAACTGCATCTTACATATCTTGGACATGTAGTCAGGAGAGATCAATCCCTGGAGAAGGACATCATGTTTGGGAGAGTGGCAGGTCAACGCAAAAGAGGAAAACCCTCCACCAGATGGATTGACACAGTGTCTGCAACAATGGGCTTAAACATAAATAAGATGGTTTGCCTGGCACAGAATCCGGAAGTGTTTCGATCTGCTGTACATAGGGTCGCTATGAGTCGGACTCAATTCGTCGGCACCTAACAACAACAACAACAAATATCACAGTATGATAATAGTATTATATTATGATCATATTCTTTTAAAGTTCTATCCTTATGCATTAGGAAAATGCAAATTAAAACAACACTGAGATTCTATCTCATTCCAGTAAGAATGTCCATGATTAACAAAATAAATAATAAAAAATGTTAGCAAGGAAGCGGGGCTGGGATTTGGCTCAGTTGGTAGAGTGCTGCGCTGCGGTCTCTGAGGTCCCGAGTTCAATTCCCAGCACCACAAAAATGGGAGAAGGGCCTGGCAATCCACTCCCAAGGCAATCCCAAAACAGTCAGCCATTGAAAACCCTATGAGGGTTGCTATGAGTCGGATACCGACTCGAGGACACCTAACAACAACAACAACAAGCAAGGAAGCAGCAAAAAAGGAACACTTTTACATTGCTGTAGGGACTACAAATTAGTTCGGGTACTTTGGAACTCAATAAGGAGGTACCCTAGAAAACTTAGAAGAGGGCTTCCCGATGACCCAGCTGTACCACTACTGGTAATATACCCAAAGGAAGATAAGTCATAATACCACAAAGACACCTGCACTTCCATATTTAATGCCGCACTTTTCATGATTCCAAGGGTCTGGAATCAACCAAAATGTCCCTCAAGAGAGGAGTGGATTGAAAAATTATAGTATATATACACGATGGAATATTACTCAGCAATAAAGAAGCATCAAATTATGTCATTTGCAGCAAAATAGATGGACCTGGAGAACATCATCTTAAGGAAACAAACAGAGGCCAAAAAGGAGAAATATGATATGTTCTCACCTATACATGGAGCAGAATCTAACCTAAAGGAAGAAAACAATCTATACATATATGTTGTTGTTGTTAGGTGCTGTCAAGTCGTGTCCGACTAATAGTGACCCTTATAGAGTTTTCAATGGTTATTTTGGGATTGCCTCTGGAGTGGATTTCCACATCCTTCTCCCATTTTTGCAGTGCTGGAAATCAAACTTGGACCTCAGAGACTGCAGAGCAGTTCTCTACCAACTGAGCTAAATCCCAGCTCATACATATGTAGATGTATAAAAATAAATAATACTTATTTAAGAAGAGAAAATATTGAGCCGGGTGTGGTGGTGCACGTCTGTAATCCCAGACACTTGGGAGGCCAAGGCAAAAGGACTGCAAGTTTGAGACCAGAGGGAGTCTGCATAATTTAGCGAGACCCTGTCTCAAAAAGTAAAAATATGGGCTGGGGGTGCAGCTCAGTGGTACAGCACTTGGAAAGCATGCAAGTGCCAGGCCCTGGGTTCAAACCCCCATACTGCTAAAAAAAAAAAAAGGAGAGAGAGAGAGAGAGAGAGAATATAAGCACAATATAAGCAGAATAGAAAGAAGGAGGCAGGGGATCCAAGGGTAGGATTGAGGTGGGAGAAGTCAGGAAGTGGAGGAAAAATAGAGAGGAAAATATGACAAGACGGACAGGCAAATCTCAAAATATATGATGCAACTATGTGAATATATGGGGAAAAAACCAACAGAAAGGAAATAAAAAATCAACGAGGACATAACCCATGAATGCATTATTTGTATTACCTATTAATCAAATGGTTCTGTAAAATATGTAAGCTGATGAAAGTGTAAAAGGTGATATAACAGTTGCATAATGGAAAGAGCAAAAGTCTTATTACTTTGTACCCCACCAACATTTATAAATAAAGAAAAACTGTAGAAATACTTCAGTATTAGAATATATGATCAGTTGAGTTTTCTCCATATTCCTGCCCCATCACCCACACTGGAATATTTTAAAGGCCTAGATATGACATTTTATCTCTAACTGCCTAGTAATACCTGATTTTTAAAATGATGCCCTTACAAATACAGACCTGTCAGAAAGCAGTTAAGCTAACTAAAATCTTAATAATTTCCTTCTCTCTACTCACTGAGCTCTCATTTTGAACATATGCTTGTTACCTTAACTGCTAGTTTCCTTTTGTTTACACCTTTAACACTTATTTACTTTTCTTGTCCCTAATTTTTTTTTCTTATTTTTATCATCACATGTCATGTTAGTGCATTCATTTGCCAGGTGAATGTGACACTTGCCTCTGTTCATGTAGAACAGATTTCAGTCTCCTTTTCTCTCAAATTCTCAGTTGAAATAGGCTTTATTTTCTCCAAGTCTCTAGTTCCCTAAGTGAGAATTGTGGACCTTCTTATACTCCCTGATTTTACTGTCAAAGTCTATTCTTTTTTCGCTGATCATTTACACATGTAAGAATAGTTTCCAAATACCCAGGTCTTTTGTGTGTCTATATTTGGGTGCATGGCCAAAATAATAATGACTTCTTTCATTGATCATATTCCTTTTGGGCTTTGAAAAACCTACAGATTGCATCTGTATTATTAGCTACATTGAACAGTCTGACCTCATCCTGATCAATTCAACCCTAAAATTTCTTCCTCTTTTTTAGGTGTTTTCCTTGTTTCCCTCTATTCAGACTCTCAGATACTATTAACGGCTTCACATTTGGAACATGGTCAAGGATTAATGGAATTCTATAGCTTGTCACAAACTACTACCAAAACCTACTTGCACATCTTTGCTAATTTATGCATTGGCCGTGCAATACCACTTCCCCTAGTCTACCTCTCTCCAGCCTGAACTGTCATGATCCACTTTAACAGCTAGAACCTGGACTCCACTTGCCTGTATCATTATAAAGAGCATCTAGTTTAGGGTCTACTAATCAGAAACACATGCTTGAGGTTTGGAAGAAAGAATTAGAGAATGTGTTATTGATATTTTGGCAATCATAGGCAGGGGTGTGGGTGATGGCTAAGATGTTTCAGCAGCTTCTAGGCATTTTCATATGAATACTGTCTCAATTCTTCTTGTTGTTTTTAGGTGCCGTCGAGTCGGTGTACGACTTGTAGTGACCCTACTTCAACCGGCAAAACACTATTGTCAGTACTTCTGACAATATTCATAGGGTTTTCAATGGTGTATTGATTTTTGGAAGTGGGTTGCCGAGGTCCTTCTCCCATCTGTCTCAATTAGCACAGCATAATCCCAGGCATTTTCAAAGTGTCATCTCCAAAATAGCATCATCAACCTCACCTGGAAACTTGTTGGGAATGCAAATCATTGACTCCACTCCAGACCTACCCATTCAGTTGCTCTGGAGGTCGGGCCCAGCACTATTCTACAGAGCCCCTTAGTTGATTATACATATCAAAGACGAGAGTTACTGAATCATATTCTGATAGGACAAATCATGGTTGAGCTTTCAAATTGGGTTGCTTAACAAAATCACCAGGAGTGATTCTGAAAGCTATAGATTCCTGCATCCCATCATATGCCTCCCTATGAATAAGACTTTCCAGGAGAATCAATAGTTTTATAAATATCCTCAGGTGATTCTCATTATTAGTCAAGTATAGGAAGTTAACTCAATGTATTACTTTGTGGTCTTCCCAGTTTCTTGTTTAAGCAACATTCCCTTTTCCTTAGAATTACAGACGAAGAGAAAAGCAATTACATTTGTATAAAAAACTGCTTGTTTGAAAAAGTGTGTTCATTTAGTATAATATCCCTTTTTAAAACTTTACCTTCTATTATTCTGTAATTCCTAGTATTAACCAAAGATAACTTGTATCACAAACATCGGGTACTTGTTGAAACTGCAAATATCTACATTCCACTCAGACTTATTGGACAGAATCTCTGGGCATTAAGGAACGCATTAACATACAAAAACTTGAGAGTTACTATGATACTTTTTCCTAGTTTATGCTATATCATATCAGGATATATAACCAGATATGCTATCTATACCTCGAAAGTAAATATCATAAATATATATCTACAAATAATACTAGTACTAACTTTCAGCTTCAGGTTTTTCATGGGTTAAAGTAAGGGAGTTGAAATGGATTATCAATGATTTCTTGTTCAAAAGTGCTATGATTAAATTACTTGTTTATAAACCTATGCACATAGTCATTTCTGAGAACCATAAATGATGTCATATGGTGTTCCTTTGGGCTCTTATTTGGCCATGTAATTTATTGCATTGGTTAGAGGAAAATAAAGTTTATTGCCCTTGGTGGCACAAAACAAGTAGAAAAGAGCAAAAGAGAATGCTCTAAATATTTCATTCATACTTTGATCCACTTATTGCAAATTTGTTATTTCTTTTTGCTAAAAATACTCAAAATGAGAATCCCATCTTAGGCAAACTTAGATGATAGCATTAGATTTTACTTGCAAAGGAAAATATCAAATACTTAACACATCAAAAAGTTAACATCTAATAATATCCTGTGTTAGTCAATTTCCATTACTGTGACAACTTTAAAGAAAAAAAAAGGCTTATTTTGGCTCACGGTTTCAGAGATTTCATCCATAGTTGCTTGGTCCCACTGCCTGTGGTCCTGTGGCAAGGCAATACATCATGATGGGGAGTGGGAGGCAAAGGAATCTGCTCACCGTGACAGCTGGGAAGCAAAGGGAGAGTCAGGAAGAGGCAGAGGGTCCCAGTACCTGCTTCAAGGCACACCTCCAATGACGTAATTTCCTTCTACCTCCCAAAGGTGCCACCATTTACCAATAGGGCCGTAGACTGGGGATGAAACCTTCAAAACATAAGCCTTTGGGAGACACTCAAAATCCAAGCCTTAGTAATATCACCTTATCTCAATGTCTAATGTTAGTTATAAATATTCTTTATTGTGAAAATGCTATCTCTCCCAGTATTTTATATACTATTAATGGCTAGTTTGATTACATGTTTAGTAATTCTGCTTTCTGCTATTGTTTTAATTAAAACATATCTGCTCAACTGATGAATAAGTAATGGTAAACAATATACCCACAAAGAGTGAAACTAGATCTGTGTTGAGAATCATCTCGCTCAATGTTTTGCATTGGTAGTTAGCAAATGATTAAATATTCCATGAATGCTGATACAATGATTTACAAAAATAGTTTTTGCATTATTTAAATAACCAACAGTAAATCCTTTTGGGGGCTTAGGGAGGTTTTAGTTTTCCTTATCTAAAATAATTTCCTATTATCCTGAACTGTTCAAAAATTGCTCCCAGTAAATTATGAGTTCTTAAGGGCTGATCTTGGGGCTCATTCTTATAATAATGAAAATTTGAAAAGGACATTTCTTTCATAGTGAAATTTTGGTAAGTGCAGTGACCATTATCTTGAAGAAGGTGTATCAGGAAAAGTTGGAGTAAAGATGAAATTTAGCAATCACCAACATTGATTAAAAGTTCTTATATTGTTTAGTGACTTCATCTGGAATGATGGGTAAGTAAAAAGTGTTGGTTTGTCAGGATTTCCTGTCAGTTTTAAGATGCGCCCAAAACTAATTTGATAGTCACCTTATTTCTGGAATATGCCAGTCTGGTAAAGTATTATAAGTTAATGACAAGAAAAGGACCAAGCCATGGCTAGTGGTCATGGTCCAATAAAGCCAAGTCTGTTGGCCAGCAGGCTCAGCTCAGGATCCATTTAGCTAGACTTTTCCTAATTAAAGTGAAATCAGCTGGTTCCTTAATTTCAGAATTGCATCATTTCATTTTATTTTGATAGGTTTGGTTTTGAATTTATAGTTTCTGTGATTTTTGACATTTGTATACTACTAGAGGTAAGATGCATAGTGATTATTATGTTTTTGGCCCTTCAGTACATTTTGTTCTGTTACTAGTAAAAATAATACTGATGAAGGAAAATGTATGGTACGTAAAAAAAAATGCCAAACTTAAAATGTTCTTTTTTTGTGAATTATTCAGCATGAAAATGTCTTGCTACTCATTAGACTTCATTCACCAATAGAGATAAGAAATGTTAATGTGCTGAATAATACTACTACCTAGGTAACCTGACACTGTGGCACTTATCATATATTCTCAAATCTAATTGCACCCTTTCAACAGTTTTGGAGGGCTACAAAATCAGATGCAGTTACCTCGACCACAAGTCCAATCCACCTGTGATTCTAATCCTCATCTGATTTTGCAGCCCTCTGAAACTTGAAAGGATGTGGATTAGATTCGAGGATATCTGGTATTATTTTAAGAATGAAAGTTATTTTATGAAAAACCTACTAAATTCCTAATCTAAATAATATTTAACATGATTAAACAATGCTCAATTTCTTTTTTAAACGACAGATTTTACTTTCAACAGGAAGTTTAAAATGATTTGCATGCATTTGAGAAACACATCAGACTTGACTATAAAATCAAATTTTCCTTGGTAATATTTTGCTGTAAGAAAAAAGCTTTATGAACTAACAAATGTTCCCAGTGAATCAGAATAATGTTACATAAAAGAAATGACTTCACATAATCAGAATACGATATACTTGATATGGATTTTGAGTTATAAGACACCAGCAGCCCCAGGTTCTGGGGTTTGTCACAGTTGAAGACTTGTTTCAAGGAGAAACACAGGTCAGACATACTGTTCTAATAGGGATGGAGAACAGGCTTTTTCTCAATTATGAACAGTAGCAAACCGTTAGATTTTTGTATTGTTCTCTCACTGCATTTGCCTTATTCTAGAAGCATAGCTTTCTTCATTTGAATTAGAATAAAATACTTTAAAAGGAGATATTTCAGCATAAAAAGTATTTCGGTGAAATTCTTCAAAGTTCTGTATTTACTTCTCAAGTCTACAATAAAATGAAAGCATTTCATAGTTTCTGTATATTTGTCTCTATTTTTGTCTTTTCTAAAATCTGCTAAAATATAAAGATATTTTCTTTTCTTTCTTTCTTTTTTCTTTTTTTTTTTTTTTTTTTTTTTGTGGTACTGGGGGTTGAACCAGGGCCTAGTGCCTAAATGCTTTGCAAGTGCTGGACCACTGAGTTGCACTCCCAGCCCATTTTTTGTTTTACTTTTTGAGACAGGGTCTCGCTAAGTTACGCAGGTTGCCTCTGGTCTCGAACTTGCGATCCTCCTGCCTCTGCCTCCCAGACCGCTGGGATTACAGGCGTGCACCACTGCACCTGGATAAGATATTTTCTATCTTTATATGTGTTTCTGTCCTGGTCCTGTGAGTTTTGACAAGCCTCCCACGTAATTCTGAAGCCTTCTGATGATCTAGAACCACAACTTTTGATTGGGGAATATAAATTGTTGTTGTTGTTGTTAGGTGCTGTCGAGTCGGTATCCGACTCATAGCGACTCTCATAGGGTTTTCAATGGCTGACTGTTTCAGGATTGCCTTGAGAGTGGATTGCCAGGCCCTTCTCCCATTTTTGTGGTGCTGGGAATTGAATTCGGGACCTCAGAGTCTGCAGCACAGTGCTCTACCCACTGAGCTAAACCCCAGCCCTAGGGAATATAAGTTAATAAAACTAAAATAGGTCTCAATTTCTATGTAGACTCATTGGTTCTCATTGTATCTTACTTGTGTCCACTGGTCCCACTTGGTATTTTTTAAATCCCAGTTCAGATTAATTGAATTATAATCTCTGCCCTAGTATCAGGATTTAAAAAATATTTCTGGTGGTTCTAATAAGCAGGCTAGATTGAGAGACATTGTAATGAGCTACACATACTTCTTATACAGGTCAACAACCTGGTGAGTCTCAAGCATAGACAATTTTGTGTTTATGCCTAATGTTGACTCTGCTTCCCTACTACTCCATCAGCTGAAGCTGTTGAGATTCAGAGAGGACACAAAGAATAAGGAAGGTATGCATCATATATCCATTGTTACTTTTCCTTACCTATACTTACCCACTGGGGCTGGGGTTTAGCTCAGTTGGTAGAGTGCTGCTCTGTTCTCTCTGAGGTCCTGAGTTCAATCCCCAGCACCACAAATATGGCAGAAGGATATGGCAATTCACTCCAGAAGCAATCCTGAAATAATCAGCCATTGCAAACCCTATGAGTGGCAGAGAGGCGCTGACATAGTGCCTGGCATGGCACAGTATCGAGGAATGTTTCGTTCTGTTGTACATAGGGTTGCTATGAGTCAGACCTGACTCAACAGCACCTAACAACAACAACATTTATATAATAGTACTTTCTTTCACATGTTGCTCTTACTTTGGAAACTTCTATCTTCAGTTTAAAAATCAGCCCACTATCACCTATTAAACAGGTCTCTGCTGCTGACTTCTTGCCTTTAGTTTTGTCCCTTTCAATCCATTCCTCATTGTAGTCACAGTTATCATTTGAAAATGCAAATGTGATCAAGTCCAAGCCTTTAAAATAATGACTGCATATGCTCTATGTAATAGTCCTACTTCATTTATCCACTATCACTTCCCTTATCCCTCCTGTGATGTAGTGATGCTAATGCTTATTTTCTTCAACTTGGGATATTTTATATCTCCTCCTATCAGAAGAATACATGCTGTTCTCTTTACCTGAAACATCACCCCTAAATAGACTCTGATGGAAAACCTTGTGGAACTTTATTGGAGTCTTGGAACTTGGGGCTCAGATTATGCTGAACAATGGAATAATATACCACTCATTTCCAAAGTCAGGATTTCAGTACTGTGGGTGGATTTAGTGGGTTCTCCACACCAAGCATGCACTTTAGAAGTGTATACATATTTAGAAGCCTTTTGAGGGGCATGGCATTAACACCCTAACATTGAGATTTAAAAGTGTAAAAGCCTATCTGCATGACCAGAGTGGAGCCAAGTGAGGTTTGCATTTCCTCAAGCTTCAGTTCCTCAAAAAAGAAATTTACCCTAGAAGGGGAGGCTGGGTCAACAAAAAGAACTGTACTTGGTGCCAGGGTCCAAGTGATCTTGGGAAAGTGACTTTCCAGGCATCTTGGACACTTAATTCCAGAACTTTCTAAGCAATGATTCTGGCACTGAAGGAAAAGTTTTAAGACAATTTAAGACAGTTTTAAGAAAGGAACTTTTATAAAGTTCTTATATATGAGACAATGTAAGTTTTTAGTGTAGGTCCCCTAACCTGGCTTAGTCTAGAAGATACTATAGGAGTGTGTGTGTGTGTGTGTGTGTGTGCTTGTGTGTGCATGCTTCACCATTTACCATTTCCACTGGGGAAATGTTTCTTTTCCATTGGTGTGGTGCGGGGACCTGTCAATCACACAGATCTACCATCTGCTAGCTGTAGGGCTAGGATGCAGACCTGGCACAGCTCATTGCAATAACCTATCTCTCTAAGCAACGTGTGTCATAGTTTGAGGGACAGGGATATTAACTCAAGGAGAACCTAAGTCCCTGTGTGATGGCACACATGCTAGGTAAGAGAGAGGCTCTTTCTTTTGGTTCATAAGCTGCGAAGACTTTGACCAGAGGCCTAGAGGAGACATCTATCCTGCATGTGGGAAAAAAAAAATTGTGTAAGAATAAAGTCATCACACAAGGAGAAGCAGCGCTGAGAGACACAGAGAAACTGGTGTAACAGCTTTGTAAGAAACTTTGGATTGAAATGTACTCAAAATCTACCCCATACTTAGATTTGTCACATACATGAGTTAAAATTTTGTGTTTATTTACTTATTTGTGTTTATTTACTTATTTAGTTAAGCCAGCTTGGATTTGCACTTGGTTTCTTTAAGAAAGAGGGTTTTGACTAATGGAAAAACCACCCTTCTTTTCATATGGAGCCATGATTTGACTGAGCAGCTGACAGAGGTTTCATCAGAACTTGGAGAGTGTGTGAGACAGCAGTGGCACATTGAGGAAGAGATGGGCAATGTTCAGGTAAACCCTAGACTTGCAGAACTGTTAGGGCTTCCAGAAAAATTAGTAGTGACGTTTTATGTCCAATTTCACCCCTGGGAAGAACAGTAGTAAGTAACTAGCAATTCTACATGGACCATGGTCAACTGTTGGAAGGAAAGGGGGTGAAACTGGACTTTAACCTCCATGAGCTTCATTTGAGGTATTGTTCCCTTAGAGTCACAAAGAACCAGATCAATGAGAAATATTTCATAATTTACCACCAGCACATGTTGGAAATTTCTAGAAAAGGAATTACCTACAATTACTGGAATTGTCAGCAGGATTAGGGGTGCTGTATCCCAACACTACCACCTGCCCTGAGAAGTTCCCCTTCTAGGGACCTCTACTCGGGAGATGTAGGAACCTTGGCTCCTTCACAGAAAAGAGTTTTAGAATGAGTTAGTAAGAAAATGAAGCTGTTTGAAGTGCATTAGGTAAGGAAAGGGAGAGTGTAGACTTCAAAGTGAGCGGGAGTCTATATAGTGAGGTGCGCCTAGATATCTTCACAACTGGTATGAATTGGGGCTTTTGAAGATACATTGTTCAATGAAGTCCCAGCAGGTGCCTGATATAGATTAACAGGTTGAAAAAGGACTATTGTTAGGATAGTGGAGGAAATCCCCACTATGTTTAGTCTTAATGAAATTACCTAGCTCTGGTAAATTTAATTATAGTCCCTAATCTTGTTTGGTGAGATTTTTAGGGAAGCACCAGTTTCTATGCAGGCAGTTCTCATAGCAGCTTTTCTTTTTGGTTGTTCTGGAATTCTCAGCTGATAAGACTCAGACCAGATTCCGGGATGAGAGAAACCCTTTCCTTCCCATGTCCCCACATATTTCCCTGTCTTTCTATCCTGCCTTAGAATTTCTATACGTAATGTTGGTGGAGGCTTGCTGCAATGGTGATTTTAGGTAGTTGTTGAGTATAACTTCAGGTGTTTTATGTCAGAAAAGGGAGAGAGAAGAGGTCATGCCAGAGAGAAGATAATATTGATAGAGTCATGGCCTATTTATAAGCCTTTGAGAAGACCAGACTGATGACACAGAGTGAAATTTTGGAGAAGGTTGTGAGAAATATGCTTCTCTAGTTATAAGAGGGTTAGGTTAGGGTGCAGCTTACCAGAGAAGTTCAAATTGGATTTAGTATGAAATAGGAGGCAATAAGAAGATTGTTTTTAACATCATCTAATAAAATCAATTTATACTTATTTGCAGCATAAATATTTCATGCTTATTTCCACTTAGTTCTTTGAACTTTCAAGTTTCCCAATACAGCAGGGTGTCCCCTATTTTTCTTTGTAAGATACCCAACCCCTATGCTGCCACCCCAATCCTCAACTGAATTCTCCAGAGACCAATACAAAGGAGATTATTCTGCTTCTAAACACCATGTAGGAAGGGAGAACTGTAAAGTTCACATCCACTGCTGATTTGGTCATGTGCTCTCACAAGGTAAAACAGTGGTTTCTCCCCTCCTGCATGGATGCCGTTGCCAGTCTAGATACCTGCACAGGATGGAATGGCTACCATCTTTCAGCTTCAAAGATACAGATCTTAGGTAAATATTTATTTTTTCAATTTGCTTCCTAGAGCAGGATAGTATACCAGAATGGTTGGATCTGAGCTCATGCTGACTCATAAGAGAGCAGCACAGATATGCTCCTAGAGAGTAAACTCAAAATTCCACAATCTCTGTCTATTAGCAGCTAATCATGGAGCAAATTTTGCTTCCCTGATGCAAATTGGTTGCAAGTTGAACAAAACAAAGTGTTCCTGAAGATATAAATAAATTCAACTTTTATAAACCTCTGGGAGAAGTATAAATCACCCTACCTATCTTGAAAAACAAAATCAAGGTGAATATATTTGTGCTCAATAACTCCACTTGCTATGTGCTCAGGATGAACATACTCATGGCATTATTAGCCAAAGCACCATCAAAATGTCCAGCAATGGAAAATGACTAAATAACTTAGGACATGGCCTAAAAGAGATTAAAGTTTAGCAGTAAAAATAAATGAAGATTTATTTATGCCAATATGGATAATTCTCACAAAAAATATAGAACTAAAAAAGCAAGTCATACGTAGAAGAACATCTAAAGTTAAGGCCATATATCTAAAACTCAAAAATATGAATCCAGGCGTGGGGGTAGACAGCTCTAATCTCAGTATTCAGGAAGCTGAGGCAGGAGGAGGATCATGAGTGAGTTTGCCGCCAGCCTAGGACACATGATTAGATCCTGTCTCAAAAAACCAACCAAAGAAAAAAGTTCAAAAAACACCAAAAACTAAATATAGTCAAAGGATGTGTACATATGTAGTGAGCCAACAAGAAACAAGGAATGATAGAAACTTCAGCATCCTGGTTAACTTTACAGAGGACAGAGAGAGCTATGATCAGGAACAGGCCCATGAGGAAGCACCAAAGATATTTTACTTTACATATCATAGAGAATGTGTTTCTTTTGTTCTTCTTCAAACCCTACACACATACACAACACATATTCCATATATACTTACGCACACATTGACATGGTATGTATTGTGCCCTCTCATTCATATGTATATAATTTCATACATTTTTATGAAGACTTACTTAACTAAGCTTCATTAATTATATAAATTTGAGTCCAGTTAGCCAATTTTCTTGGCTTTCCCTAGGTTCCCTGTTCCGTAAAACTCTAAGGAAGATGAAGTTCTATTTGCATAAGAATCCCAGGGCTACCAGAGGAAGAACCAAAATACCAACTATTCCCTAACTGTTCTCTGCAAACAACCATAGACACCTGTGACCTTACCATTAAATACTGGAAGCTCCTCCTGTTGGCCTTCCTGTGGATGACCAGTGCTATCTTCTCCGCTGTAACCAAGTCTCTCCTCTCCTGCTGCCCCAGCCCCATAGCACAGACTGTTATTTAAACACCTACTCTACATTTGTTGAGCAATTATCTTCTAACTCTTCTCTCCTTTTCTTCACCTGTTTCCTACCCTTTTTTTCCCCTTTATTTTCTGCTTGCCCATGTTATTACATCTCAAAATAAAAAGATGGGGTGGGAAAAAGAAAAGTAAATACACCTTAAAAACACACCTTAAAAACTATGCTAAGCATAATCTTGGCTGGGATTTGGCTCAGTGGGTAGAGCGCTGCGCTGCAGTCTCTGAGGTCCCGAGTTCAATTCCCAGCACCGCAAAAATGGGAGAAGGACCTGGCAATCCACTCCCAAGGCAATCCCGAAGCACTCAGCCATTGAGAACCCTATGAGGGTCGCTATGAGTCAGATACCGACTCGACGGCACCTAACAACAACAACCACAAGCATAATCTTTATGTCCCTGTAAGTACTAGGGTGGGGAAGAGGCAAAACAACCTTATCAAGTTAATGCAACAACAAATGAAAAAAAAGTTTTTTTCTGCAGCATAATTTATCAGAATCTTTAGAACACAAAGAGAAGGATAAGTAAACTATTTCCAGATTTGTTTGATGAAAGTATTTCCCTGTTCTCCAAATATCTATCTTGAATGAAACTGTGTTCAGTGGAAAAAACATAGAAAATGCTGAGTTTGAATTATCACCAAGAATATTTTTCCAATATAAGGAAAAGGGAAGATTTTGGTTTTTTCTCATTAAATATTAGTAATAAAATATTTTATTGAATTCTCATACTTTCTCTAATTCTTTGTTGGTATGGATAGAACAAACTCTCTGTAATAAGTACTATAGTTGTAAGTGAATGCTCTGTCAATCTAATCATCTTTTAAAACATTTTATATCTTGCTCTCTCTCCCAAAACTGAGTGAGTCTACCCCATAAGAGATGCCATCTTAGAGCTTAAGACATGTTAGTGAACAGTGACAGACACCACTACTGACAGCAGGAAGCTTATAAGAAAAAAATCATTAGAAATTAATCACCTAGTAAATGTATTTAATGTAGTAATAAGATGAGGAATATAATTTGAAGAAAGATTTAATGTGAATTTTGTCCATATTTTCCCTAAATTATAAATTCAAGTAAAAGCCTGGATTGGTTATTTGCATATCAACTACTTGAGTTCCCTATAGTAAAGAGTTCACAGGAAAGAAAAAGTCATATGATGAAAAATTCATTTAGAACTTTTGATTCCGTCCCTGCTCAAATATCTCTCCTCTATTAATAGTAGTAAATAGCCCCACTAACAACAGCAACATCTTTGTCTATCCAATCTTTTCAGTATTGTATGGTTTGAAATTTTATTCAAATATTCAAAATATAAAGCAAAATTAGCAATGTTATTTTGACTATAAGATTTAATGTGATTGGTGAAAATGTTGGATCCAGTCCCAAGAAGAAGTGAAGATCTGACAGAATTGTTGTTGTTAGGTGCCCTTGAGCCTGGTCTGACTCATAACAACCTTCACAGGGTTTTCAATGGTTGATTGTTTCAGGATTGTTTCTGGAGTGAGTTGTCAATCCTTCTCCCATTTTCATGGTGCTGGGGGTCGAACCCAGGGCCTCAGAGAGTACAGAGTGGTACTCTACCAATTGAGCTAAACCTCAAGAATTGTTAAAAGAAAGGAAGAAGGAAAGAAAGGAAGGAAGAAAGAAAGAAAAAAAAAAAGAAAGAGAAAGAAAATGCTGAAGAATAAGATGGATTATTCAGTGTCTCTTTTTAAATATATGTTTAAACTAAGAATATCACCACAGGAAATCCTCATTATCAAAAAATAATTGGTAATATTAAAGTTTTGAGTTTCTGAATATGGTTTTGGAAATTACAGTTAGGTGATTTAGCATGAGCTCGTTAAAATATTGAGCCTTTCATCTTGAGTAAAATGGCTTTGGACTTTAAATAGTCTTGCTCTTTATACCAGAGCAATGAAAGCAATGAATCTCTGTGGCTGGCCAAACAACGATCCCCCCAAAGATGTCTCATCCTTGGAGCCACCTCGTGCTACTTATGCTACTTTACAGGGTAAATGGAATTTTGCAGGTGGGATTTAAATTAAAGAAAATGAAGAGCTGATCCTGGATTACCCAGGTGGGTCCAAGGTAATCACAGGAGTCCTGAAAAGAGGAAGTTAAGAGGGTCAGAACATACAATAAACATAAGGACAAAGGCAGACACAGGAGAAATGAGGAGAGGCTGTAGGTTTTGAAGACAGAGCAAAAAGTTATGAAGCAAGGAAGATGGACAGCTTCTAGAAACTTGAAAGACAGGTAACAGATTTCTCCCCTGGAGTCTCCAGATAATGTGAAGTCTCAGGGGGCATATTTTAGATTTCTGGCCTCCAAAATTTAAAAGAAGAAATTTATACCAGTTTAAGCCACTAACTTGATGATTTGTTACAGCAGCGATAGGAAACCAATGGAAGCTTATTTGGAATTTTTTCTGTTTTCTACTAGTTTGAAAACCTAAGGAACATTTAGCTTTCACCCTGCAAGTTGTCTTTCAGGAGGAGCGTAGCAAGGAACAGAAGGAAATGGCTTCCCTTCTCAATTCCTGTTCTCCTTATGGGACAGTTCAAAAGCCTTTTCTCCCATAAAACATTAAATTCATCTTTGGGACTCTGACAGCAAGCTGCTTTTACTTACACCGACCCCAGGTCCATTCCAAGAGTGCAATGGGATGAAAACAATAATGCCGAGGCAACAGAGCTATATTGGACAGACGGCAACCCTACTTGTATTGCCAGTACAGTACTCACTTAATTTGCCTTGAATAACAATTTCTTATAGTACCTGTACCCTCAGCTCTGTCTCTATTCATTTCTTCTTCATCATCATCACCATTATGAAAATTATAATAACTAAGATTTCCATCTCACCTATGCATCAGGCACATCACCCACCTTAACTGCGGATTTAATCCTTGCAGCAATCACAGGAGGGTGGCACTCATGTTATCCTCATTTTCTAGAGAACCTATTGAGACATGGAGAGATTAAACAGCGTGCTTCAGGTCACAAAATAGGAGCTGGCAGAGATGGGCATCCATTTCAGACAGTCTGGCAGCTGCATGACGACCCCTGCTTGGCCTCTCCAAATAGGATTTTTCATAGAAAAGGTGCTGAGGAGTCATGTGAAAAGCAAAGCACACCCAGGTTCACATACCTCCATACCTAACCCTAAATATTAGTGAGAAAAGGGGTTTAGGACACAACCAATAATGCCAATTTAAGTTTGTGTTCTACCCAAACCTCTGTGGCAAACTAAAAAGCTATCCACACAAAATGTTGTCCTTGGCCTTTTCAGATCTAAATCAAATTTATTAGAATTGATTAAGGGAAATGAGAGTTGTTAGAAGGAACACATACTTTTTTAAAGTTGACTTTTGATTTAGAGCTTAACCACAGTGTCTATAAGTGAAACTGGCAACTGTATTTTCATTAACAGGTCAAATGCTTCCCAACTGTCCTTGACAGTAACCACAGAGAACAGGCACTTTTGCCAAAAATTCATGGAAAAAGAGGATAATATTTAATTAGAAAAGATACAGCATTACTTCTTAAATTAATTTTTTGCTAAATTTGAGACAAGTCATGTTGATAAACAGCCCTGGTTGAAAACCCTTTTACTCATTAGTGAAGAAAATAACCATTGATTTTGATATCTATGCCCTGCTGCCAAGAGAAATCACAGTCCTAAAAGATAAAGGTGGGCTCTAAGAAGTGCCTGTTGCCTTACCACTGCGGCATCTAATCCCATCAGATCTTTGAAGCTAAGCAGGGTTGGATCTGGTTAGTATTGGATGGGAGATGGCCTGGGAACACCAGGTGCTATAGGCTTGGGAGAAGGACCCAACAACCCACTCCCAAAAAACAATCAGCCATTGAAAACCTTGTGAATAGCAGAGAAGCACTGAATAGTTTTTTGCCTGTTGTACATAGGGTTGCTATGAGTTGGACATCAACTCGCCAGCACCCAACAACAGCAGCAACAGCAAGTAAAGTAGCAGGACTGATGTTGCTTCTTTCCCATGGAAACCTCTACCTCCCAGGTACTTCAATAAAGGGAAGTGCATTGTTTTCATTTAGTGATACAAGGGGCAAAAAATAGTGGAATTACCTACATGACGACAGGTCTTGTGTAAGTCTGAGTATTATTTGAATTTAAAAACTGATGTATTTCAAACATTGTTGTTGTTAGGTGCCATTGAGTCGGTCTGACTCATAGTAACCCTCATAGGGTTTTCAATGGCTGATGGTTTTGGGATCGTTTCAGGATTGGGCTGCCATGTCCTTCTTCCATTTTTGTGGTGCTGGGGTGGAACCCAGGTCCTAAGAAAGCGCAGAGTGGCACTCTACCAACTGAGCTAAACCCCAGCCCATTTCAAACATTAATCATCTGTTTGTATATTTACTTGAATCCTAATGCCCTTATTGGATACATAATTATTAATCAAATGAAAACTAAGTTGGTATAAAATCTACTCTTTTTACTCTTCATAAATGTTAGAATAACTCAGCCAAGTTTAATCATTTAGACATTTCCAAACTTAAAAAATAGGCATTTTTCTAAAATTTCCTGACAATTTCAAGGAATTACAAGTCAAATTATTCACATATTCTAGTATATTCAGAATTTATTTGATGCACATGTGTCAAGTAGAAAATTATCAGTTTTTACTGAGTTCCACACACACTTGAATGGCAAGTACACATAAAATATGCACACACAAATAATAACCTTTCTCATTAGACTTTTTTGTTTGTTGTTTGTTAGGTGTTATTGAGTCAGGTCTGATTCATAGCGATTCTAAACACAAGAGAATGAAAGTGGTGCTATATCTGACAATGCTTCTTTGCTACACATAGGATTTTCAATGACTGATTGTTTTGGGAGTGGGCTGCCAGGTCCTTCTCCCATTTTGGGGGTACTGGGGATTGAACCCAGGGCCTCAGAGGTTGTAGAGTAAGCACTCTCCCAACAGAGCTAAACTTCTTGGCTCTTTGTATGGTTTTAGATGGCTAATTATTTTAGGTTTGTTTTGGGAGTGGGCTACCAGGTCCTTCTCCTGATTTAAGGTACTGCTCATCAAACCCAGGGATTCAGAGAATGCAGAAAAAGCACTTTACCAACTGAGCTAAACTCAGCCTCATCTCAATAGACTAATGAACTTAATTCATGATAGAAGTTTGAGAATCTAATAAGCTTCAGTTATATAGATTAGCAGATATGGTTTTGTTGACCCATAAGCAAACATTTTATGGTCCTCTGTCTTTATCAAAAAACAAACTATTCACTTAAGGCCAGGAGTATTTGATATCCTGTCCTGATTTAGGTCCTACAAAATGTCTAATTTCTGTCTTTTCCACAGCTCTAGTGAGCTACTTTTTCTGAAAACGTCAGAAGCTTTATTCATGCATGAATGACTGTGTTCAGCTCAGTCCTGTGGGAGGTGTGGAGGAAGAAAGGAATTTGGCTGGGGGAACTAAAACATTAAAAAAAAAACCATAACACAATAACAACATTAAAAAAGAAAAACGTTAATCTTGTGATTTGGCTAAAGGACATGAAGAGATGGGCTTGTAAATCAGGGCTTAGTAATTTTCCACTATCTCCATGGGTTCATTACTATAAGTATTAGAACTAAAAGTAATTTCAAAACTCTAGAGTATGAATTTTCAAATTGTCTCTTCTATTACAGCTGGTATATTATAAATGGAAAAAAATTTCCGGCTGCAGGAAAAGCCACATTACATCAAACCAAACCATAGTACTTAAGATCTAGAATAGTCCAACCCTTCATGGAAGCCCACCATTTTCCAAGGTAGTCACTAAAGTAGTGACTTATTCAAAGTACAAAGACTCATATTTTCCACATTTGAAATTTAGCTTTTTTATATATGATGTCCCCTTCTCTAAAACTTAGAAATTTTCCCATGGAATGCAAACAGAATTGTTTTGGAAGGAAAAAAGTGTTCCAGTTTTCAAATAGAAATATCATACAGGACATAGGAATAATCATATAGCTTTCCGTACTCACATTAAAAATGTAAAAGCAGGTAAAATAAAAAAAATTAATTTAACCCAATATCATTTATCAAAACTACTATCACTTCAACATGTACTATTTTTTGCATATATGTTTGAACTCTCCTGTGTATTTTACACTAAAATAGCACACCTAAATTTGGACTAGCTGCATTTCAAGTGCTCTTTAGCCACATGGAAATAGTGGCTGCTGTGTTATCATAGCTCAGTGTTTGTGAAACAGTGTTAGTGCATATTAATTTCTTTATTGCAGGACTTTTCATAGCCATTGATTAGCCATGCTAATGTGCACCATATAGACTTGCTCATGAAAATAACTGGGCATGTTGCAGTACACCATGCAGCATCTTTAGGAAAAACTTCTTTACGCAATTGAATTTTGATGATATGACCAAAAAATGACTTAAAAATTTTGGCATTTACTCTTGCTCTGCCACTTCCTAGGTAGCCACCATTACAACTATTGACCAAAATATTTGCCTTAAATGTGTCCCCTTGTTTAGAAAACGGAAATTTTACTGACATCGAAGCACTGCTCTGGTGACTAAATGAGAGTGTTACTGGAGCACCCAGAAAAGTCCCTAGCACACAGTAGACAATAAATATATTGTGTATTTTCTCTATATTTATGATCTCAGAAGGGGCAGATTAGCTATACTGTATTTGAAATTACATATGAGTTTACAGTTTTGAATGACTTACAACATTAGTAAATTTTTCAAGAGACTTCATCTAGAACTGTGTTGTTTTCAAGTATACACAAAACAGCCTTGGGTGCAAGAGAGCAGAGGTGTGGCTCTCAAAAGACAAGAGAGGGCACTTTATACTGACTTCCAGCTTTCCACTCTGAAGCTCTTTATTAAACTTTGGATTAGCTTCCTTTTGGGAAAAAAAAAAAGATCCATAGTTAAAATTAATAATCTACTATAAAAGGAATTTAAGAATAGGGTAAAATGTCCACTCAAGTCTGAAATAAAGTTCTATTTATTAGAGGTAGATTGCCTTGTAAAGTAGGTTGCTAGGAAAACTGGTCCCTTCTGGAAAATTCCTTTCTTATATTTGCAAATACAGGAAATGTTACACTGCAGAGGAGTAACAGAGTAACAGAGTAACAGAGTAACAGAGGACTTGCAAAGCAAGTCCTGTGCAAGTCCTATTAATTTGCTGCTGGGAATATCCACATCCCAGGAGCTACAAATCTGACCATCCAACATTTTAACTTAGTTAAAACTAAAGACAAGGTTATTTGAAAATAGACTTGGCTTTGCTCTTTTTTTGATTTTTGAAAAGTGGAGCAAGGATGACATTCTGTAACGTTTCCATAGAAAATAATTATGATTTAAATGTGTATAACAGAAAATTCCAAGTAACATTCAATATTCATATGGTTTGCTTCGAAGAATAGCTTTATAGTGAAACTGTATAAATATTTATCAATTTTTAAAAAATAAGTGAAAATTTATAGATGTAATTTAGCAAAAACAGAAAATCCTAACAAGATAGAGAATACACATACAGTATGTTTGTTCAAGAATAAAATTTTAAAAATCCCCTTATCTTAGCTTTAACAGAATACTTGAGAATGGGTAACTTATAAAGATCTGAGAACTATAACTTCTTTAGAGTTCCAGAGGCTGGGAAGTTCAATCGTAAGGTGCTGCTGTGACAGAGAGAGACACCCCATGATGAGAGCGTAAGTGTTGGAGCTCGGTCTCTTTTCTTCTTACTAAGCCACTAATGCCCCCATGGACCCTATCCTCATGACTCATCCAATCCTAATTATCTTCCAAAGATCCCACCTCCAAATATCACAACATATTGTTTCCAAAGCACAAATTCTTTCCAGACACATTCAAACCACAGCACCCTGCAGAGACTGCAGTAGGAAAAGGAATTTCTTTAGGTTCTAGGTTCTCAGGATCCTACTCTACATACCTTCTTTTAGGTGATGCACTACAACATTTAGGAAGAAATGGTCCCTTCATGTATTGATAGTAGCTACACCAGTCTCTGCCTGGACTGGTAGATGAATCCTTTCCTCAACACATATCTCATTTTTAACCAATTAAAATCCATTCTTAATCTGAAGATTTATCGCTTTCCAATGAGAGTATGTCCACCCACTTTCTGGGTGGAAGTGCAGTAAGAAGAGCAGTAAAATCAAGGAAGCTAGAAATACTTGACCTTGTGCATGGTGCTCAGGAACATTTATAACAGAGCGGGGCAGTTCAAGCCTCATCAGCTCTGGCTTGGACACCGGCAGCCAGATCCTGTCTGCGTATGTGGTGTCTCTAGACCCATTAAAATGTGTTTCGTAACTTTAATGTAACTAAAAATAAATCCAAGTAAATAAAAGAAATCACAACAAATACCAAAGCAAGCAGTTATTGGTTTAGAAAAAAATGCCTGGGAAACAAGCCAGTGAAGTTGGGAAACACAAAATTCTTGATAGAAATGCATAGTAAGACAGGGTTTTAAAAAGCAACTGAAAATTTCCCAAGCTAACTTTAAAATAGCCAATCTCCCACAGTTTTGCTCACATTATTAAAAATAACAGGAATATTCTAAGATTGAAGCATTTTTCTCTCATTCACAGTTTCCCATATCAGTATCAACCTAAGACATGAAGTTTTAACCACAAAGAAAAATTCTGACCATTACTTTGTTTTTGAGACATGTCATCTAAAACTTCTATCAGTAACTACTTGCTAAACACTGATTACGATTTTAAAGGTACTCTAAAATCAAATATTCTTTATAACCAAGTAACAGAAAAATTTATTGACAACACGTGCTACACTTCCTTCTAAGTGCTTACCATGTATTATGAACTTAAGACTGGCAACAACCATTAAGATTAATAGTCTCAATGGGTACTGGGGCATATGCCTGTAATTCAAACTACTCAGAAGGCTGAGGCAAGAGTATTGTAGGTTTAAGGATAGAGGCAGCTTGAGAAACTTAATGAGATTCTGTTTCAAAAATAAAAAGTAAATAAAATAGAGGCCCAGGATGTGGCTCAGCAGTGGAGTGTTTGGCTTAGCATGTGCAAGGGCCTGGGTTCCACTCCTAGTACTACCACATAAATAAATACATAAATAATAAATAAATAAATATATAAATAAATAAATGTCTCACAATCTATTTAATACATATTTTCTTCAGATGATTATAAAAGAGGAGGCAGAGCAAGATTAAATAACCCACCCAAAGTTAACCAATTAACAAGGATTTGAACACAGACTGGGTGCCAGAGTCTAGGATTTTCACTATCACTTTCTACTTCTCTCTAAAATAACCCACAAAGCAATGACTATGGTAATATTTGTAATACTGATCTCATTATTAAGTGAATTCATTACATAAGGTAACTAGGATCATTCTGCAGACAAAAAAGGATGTAAAACTGCAGATAACTGTTTGTACCCTCTGGTAGCTTCAAACCTCGTAGGTGTTAAGATAACATAAGTAGCTCTGATACAAGACATAATCATTATTTTTTTAATCTAAAAAAGTATTATCATTCAGAGAAACTTAGAAGGGTGAGCAGGGACAGTTGAAAGACTGCTTATACATTTTCTAGAAATAAAGTGGCATTCTTTGGAATCCTCTTACAGATATGAAGTTAGAAGTTCTAGGTTTGAAAACTTGGTCTAGACATGCTCAAGGTAATGAACCTCAGAGTCTTTCAGATCTACCTTACAGTTATTGTCAGCATTCAGTAAGAACACAGGCATTTTACTTAGCACTTTTCAGTACAAGAATGAGCGTGATTAAATCAGATCAAGCATAACAGTAGTTTTTCAGAAGGGTACTGAAATGAAGGGTATTTCAGAAACCACAAGGGCTTTAGGGACTTTAGGAATAGAAACTGGGACTGTTGTTAGGTGCTGTCCAGTTGAGTCTGACTCACAGCAACCCTATGTACAGCAGGAAAAAACACTCCCCGATTCTGTGCCAGGCACACAATCTTATTTATGTTTAAACCTATTGTTATAGACACTGTGTCAATCCATTTAGTAGAGGGTTTTCCTTTTTTTCGTTGACTTGCCACTCTCCCAAACATGATGTCTTTCTCCAAGGATTGGTCCTTCCTGAATACATGTCCAAAATACATAAGATGCAGTCTAGCCATCCTTGCTTCCAATGAGCACTCAGGTTGCACTTTTTCTAACACAGATATGTTGGTTCTTTTGGCAGTTCATGGTATATTCAATAATTGTCTCCAGGACCAAAATTTAAAGCATCAATTTTCCTGTCTCCTTTGTTTAATGTCCAGCTTTCATATCCATATGATGCAAATGAAAATACTATGACATGAGTCAGGTGCACCTTTGTCTTCAATATGACATCTTTACTTTTCAATACTTTGAAGAGATCTTTTGCCACAGCTTTTCCCAAAGCAATGTGTCTTTTGATTTCGTCACTGCTGCTTCCACAGATGTTGACTATAGAACAAAATAAAGCAAAATCATGCACAACCTCATTCTTTTCTGCATTTATTGTGAAGTTACATACTGACTCAGTTGTAAGGATTTTTGTTTTGTTGAGATCCATACTGAAGGCTACATTCTTTGATCATCAGTAAATGTTTCAAATCCTCTTCACTTTCAGCAAGCAGAGTGGTGTCATCTGCATAATGTGGGTTGTTAATGAGTCTTCCTCCAATCTTGATGCCTAGTTCTTCCTCATAAAGTACAGCTTCTTGGGTTATTTGCTCACCATATTAATTGAAGAGATATGATTAAAGAATAAAGCCCTCATGAATACTTTTCTCAACTTAAAACAGGCAGTGTTTCCTTTTTCTATTTGGACAACTGCCTCCTAGTCCATGTACAGATTCCTCATGAGTACAATTAGGTGCTCCGGTATTCCCATTCTTCGCAGTGTTATCCATAATTTATTATGATCCACATAGTCAAATGCCTTTGCCTAGTCAATAAAACATAGATATCTTTCTGATATTCTCTGCTTTTGGCTAATATCCATCTGCCATCAGCAATGATGTCCCTGGTTCCCTGCCCTCTTCTGAATCCGGCTTGATTTTCCAGCAGTTCCCTGTCTATATACTGCTGCAGTAGCTTTTGAATGATCTTTAGTAAAATTTTGCTTGCATGTGACATTAATGATATTGTTTGATAGTTTCCACATTCAGTTGGACCTATGACTGGCTAAATTTGGGTCCTCTGAGCAAAGATGGGAGAATAGGACTGGTCAGCTCTGAGCCAGGGAAGTGAGAAATGTGTCTGGCAACTCTACAGAACCACACAATTCCCAAAAAAGGAGACTGAAGAACAGATACCAGTGGAATCTAAAAGCAGCATCACAAAGGTACGAATAAGTAGAGTAACAATATTACCAGACATGAAAATGCCCCATGTCCCAAGCACATCTTCAAGGTGTATCACATGTGGTATGCAGTATCATGCTTAGTGGAAAGCCCAGGCCATGTATGGGGCACTATTTGAATGTAGTGTAGAACAGGAGTAGGGGAGCAGTTGAGTATGCTGAGATGATGAAGAGCTTTGAAAGCAATGTTAAGTTATATTTAATTTCATTGACAAGTCAGAGCCAATGTAGGTCAAACCAGAGGGCAAAAGAGTCACTGTTTTATATTATAGGTAATCAATCTGGATTAGAAGAGGGGGAAGAAAGGGGTGGGAATTTAATCAATAAGCCATTTCAAGTGGAAGTTCAGCAAAGAGCAAAGACCTGAATTAAACAGGCGACCATAAGAATGGAAAGGAAAATCGAAACAAATGAAAAACATGAAACAGATGTGAGGCACTGCAGAAGTAGAACTCTCATTAAAGAAAGATGGAAATAAAGGATATGAGGAGCTCCAAATGGTTAAAGGGCTCTCCATTGAGAGACTAAATGATGATGGGTACTGAATAGCTGTGTTATTCAGCCTTCTGTCACTATAACATACCTGAAAGAATTACTTTATAAGGAGAAAAAATTTATTTTGGCTAATAGTTTTGGAGATTCCAGTGCACGATGAATTGTTCCCATTGTTCTAGGGCTGCAGAGAGGCAACTTATCATGGTGGGAGAATGTGGCAGAGCAAAATCACTCACCTCATGAACCAGGCAGAAAGGAAAGGTAGAGTAAGGGACCAGAGTCCCAGAATCCCCTTAGAAGGTATGGCCCCATGACCTAAGGACCTCCCACTAGGACCTACCTCTTAAAGATTCCACCATCTCCCAATAGTGCCACCCTGGGACAAAACCTTTAACACACAGGCCTTTGGAGGAACATTCAACTTCAAACTATAGCAGTAGCTAAAATGTAAAGTTAAGGGTGAGAATCAGTTTCAAGAAAGAAATGATGATGAATTTAGCTTGGGACATACTGTGCTGGAGCCAAGATGAAGTTTCACAAGGGGATTTCGGACAGGCAATTCAAAATGTGGCATCACATTGCATGGGAAAACCAGGAGCAGGGAAAACTCAAGCTTTTGAAACAGATAAAACTGAAAAGAGCACTGTGAAAGAAGAAATGAAGATACCATACACTGATACTTAAATTCTAATGCAAAATTGGTTTAGCCAACAGGTTTGTAAAATTTTAAAAATTTAAATTTATTGAGATTAGTAACACAATTACACAGAATAAAGTTCAAGAATTCATCAATGATGGTCACCAAGATGTGCTTCTTTGTAGCTTTTAAACCGTATTTCTCATCATTCAAATTTATTCATATTATACCTAAATTTCACACACAGCTTCACAATGTGGATCTTACAGATCTGCCACCAGTAAAATGAAAACATGTCATTCATGAAAGGCACATAAAGAATCTAAACTAACACTTAAGGAATTTTTATAACTTTGAATTTCTTTATATTACAAAGAAGAGAAAATCCCCCAATGAAACATATATGAATGTAGTTTATGGTTATCCATACACATACATATGCACATACTTCAACAAACATACTTTAACGAAATGACAACATATAACTAAACTTAGAAACTACTATTAGCAAAGCTTACTGAAACACAGCTTTCTTAGCTTTTCCGGATGAGTTAAAAGAAAAGGAAATGGAGTGGGGAATGCTGCTGTTCATTTCGCTGAAACAAGGTCACAGAGACAGTTAAATAATCAAAGAAAAATGATTTGATCAAAGTTCAGTAACTAGGTGATATGAAACACTTATTTGAGCATACATATTATCACTGATTTTGTTAAATACTCTTACTCATTTTCTAAGTGTAACTGTCCATTTAGTTCTCAGAAGTAATAGCATAAATTAAAAAGAAATAATTGAGAGTCAAGAGAGTAGAAGAAATTTGAATATCTAAGTGAAAAAAGCAATTTTGACAGAGTGATAAACTTGAAACTAGGAACATATGAGTTTAAAGCTTGCATATCAGAAATAGAGTATGTGAAGATCTTTCTTGTTATCTTCCAAACAAGGAAATGTCATGTATGCTAAGTACAAGGGATTTCCCAAAGGAAATACACAAATGAATGTCTCAAAATTCATTATGCTAAAAATATTTTACCCACAAAAATGCTGTCAATATCCACCTAAACTTAGTTATAAATAAAAATGCAGTTATTTAAAGTGTAGAAAATTAAGTTAGCATCACCTTTAAGGCAATGCACAATCACCAACTGGATATTAAAATTCAAAGTGAAAATCAACTGAATAAAAATTAGATGTTTATAAGTCTAAGATAGTAGATCCTCAAAAATCTGAAATTTTAGTTTTTCAAATCAAATCTATCAGAATCAGAGTGTCATGCATTCTTTAAATAAAAGAAAAATTAAAATGCATAGGATGCTTAAATAATTGATCCAAAGGCAGGTATATTCATCCTCTTTAAGATCATTTCAGTAAAACACATTAAATTTAAAGAACAAATCATGTTATTAAAATATTCTATGCAATGTTTGTACAAATAACCTTTATCTGAATACAAGTATACATATAATCAAGGTAAGTGGTGCGACATTACTAAGAGTAATTACTGTACCTAAAAATTTACAGGACATCAACATAAATAAAGCTGTTTAAAACTGGCAAACACATTAATAGTCTGTCATTCAGTACAAGGTACTTAATATTTATGTTATTTCCAAAGCCATCACACTAGAATTGTAAGTTGCCACACTTAAAACCTAAAAGTAATGTGGAAAATTAAAATTATAAATACATTATACATACATTTGCATATTTACACTTACACAGAAACCATCAACATACTAGAGCCCAGCTTTAACACTGTCCTTCCACATTGCAGGACCATCTTTCCCCTTTAAGAAAGGCCCCCCTATTACTTTCAGTAAAAGACACAAAACAGAACAACTTTGGTTAGGTCCCAGATGCATTTGCTGTATACTACATTCTGTGTTGCTGCAAGACTCTAGTCTAGAGAGATCCATATATAAGTACTCATTTGGTTTGAAAATGTGTTTTACCATTAACTGCAAAACTCAGAAGAGACCACAATCTTTTAGGTTATTTTTTATGATGACATCTGTTACAGCATCAAAAACAAACTGCACATTCTTAGTATCTGTGGCACATGTGAAGTGGGTGTATATTTCTTTTGTGTCCTTTCTTTTATTGAGGTCTTCAAATTGACACTGAATATATGCAGCTGCCTCTTCATATGTGTTTGATCCTGAGATAGGAAAAAGAAACATCATGCATAAAATTAAAATACATACATTGCTAAGCAAAATGGAACTTAAAAACACTGAAGTCAGTTTCATGCATATAAGGTATATAGATTGCATTTTCCCTTCTAGAATAAAACAATTTGTTCTAAATGAAAAGCATCCTAAGTTAATTGCTTTGTAAGGACCTCGAGCTACCTTTAAAATGATAAATTCCTTTGTATGGAATTCTGTGTTTGCTAGGATCTCTGTTCCCATCTAATCTCCAACTATTAGGTCTCTTTATTTTTCTGTTATCCTCTATCATCTATATCCCAACACTGAACTACTCTGTTGCCTATTGGTGGCATGCTATTATAGTTCGAGGCCAGTGGCAGATCAATAATGCTGCCTGAATGCTGATCAATATTTTTATTCCCTTTCCTATTCACACATTAGCCTGCAGCTGTAGCCCTGTGGCATCCGATCCCGTCAGATCTCCGAAGCTAAGCAGGGTCGGACCTGGTTAGTACTTGGATGGGAGAATGCCTGGGAACACCAGAAGCTGTACGCTTGGGAGAAGGACCTGGCAACCCCCTCCCAAAAATCAATCCACCATTGAAAACCCTATGAACAGCAGAAAAGCACTGACAATAGTGTTTCCCCTGTTGTACAGAGGGTCACTATGAGTTGGATACCGACTCGACGGCACCTAACAACAACAACAACAACAACAACATTCACACGTTAATTAGTATTTTTTTCACTTTTTTAATCAAAAACTGTACAAGGGTCTACAATGTGGTTTAAGTTTATGAGGTTACAAAAAGTGATTGACCCACGCCTGCTTTCAGGTAACTAATTAAAGACTTCCTGAGTATGAATGCTTCAGAAGTTGCTTGGCAGCATCTAAAGACAATAGAGAACAGTGCCCATATACTCTGACCAGAAATTCAGTTTGTAGGTATACACTTGATAGAACTATATGCATATGTCCACTAGAAGAAACACAAAGAAGTTGCACTACCTTCTATTTTAGGAAATAATCTGAAAGTCCAACAAAGTTCTGGTATATTCATATAAGCAGCTGCCATACAGAAATGAGAATAAAAATGCTACACACAGTGACAGCATCTCATTAACATTATGCTGAACAAAAGTAGCCAGACAGAAAAAATATACTGTGTGATCCAACTGATGTTGGAAAAACCACCAAAATACACAGATGAGGACAAAAGTCAAGATAATGATTACTCTAGGGGTGGGGTGTGCTGAGGGAGGGAGGGAGGGATTTGATTAGTTAAGATTGGGAGGAGGCATGAAGGGCTTCTAGGGTTCTGGGTGTTCTGTTTCTTGACTTGAGTGGTGGATAATATTTTTCCAGTTTTCACTTTATGTGTTCACTTTTAAAAATTCAATGCTTCACACTGGTGCTGAGTATATGTGTATATGTATGTAATACTATTTTGATAAAATACATCAATGTACATAATATTCTAATATACAAAGTAATCAACATTTATTTGAAATAAATTACTTAAGTCCTTGTTTTATAGTAATAATCCAAAATTTTTTGTCTGGCTTTCAAGGTCCTCTACTGCCCAATCTTCTCTGGAGTGCTATTCCAAGATGCTTTATTTCAAATCTGGGGCTCACTCCATATCAGAAAGACCCTACATACAAAATACCCCATTGTTTTACTATAGTATTTCCCTTCCACTGTCCTCTGCCAGCTGCCATCATTGACCCTGACCCATTTTCATATTTGTTCAAGACTGGCACTCCACATAACTTTTCCTAAGTTATGAAATCTAGATAGGCTCCATATTACTTTAAAATGCACATAGACTATAGACACACTCTACTTCAGTTTTTGTTATACTGCTGTCCTGAGTCTCAAATTCCTTTTCTACATTACATATCCTAAACTAGAATGTGAACACTTCAAGTATAAACATTATATTCTATAGTCCCAACCTCTTTTTGTAGCTTATGTAATATTTATAATACTGTGTAAAATGTAACATGGCCCATAGGAATGTTGCGCTTAAGGTGCTAGAACAGCATAAATTATGGAACTTGTTATATAAGGACAAACAGGAAATAAAATTACAGCCCTAGCATAAGTTTACATTTTAATTCATAACAGACAACCATACACTTTTACAAATAAAAATTTATTTTATTCTGTCATAATAAGGTTGGTGCTCTGAAATTCTGATGCAATGAAAAATGTTTCGTTGGCCCAAGGAAGCTAACACAATCTCTAAATTAGAAGTATGTTTTGGAGAAATAGCTTATACTGAGTGTATAGCTCATTTGCTATATATATTCTGGGCAGATGGTTAAATTACTTTACCCCAAAAGTTACAAGATCCATGAATGAACTAATGAATGCATTCTTTAACCTGATTTTAAGTCTAAAGATTTAAAGTGTGTGCTTGCACTGGGGAAGAAGGATATTTTCTAATGTGATGAAATCATCCTGAAGGAAGATAAGTACAGATGAAACCAGGTTAAAGAATGAGGAATTAGAAAGTTGATGACATAATCAAAAGGCAAACAGGGAAGATTTGAGAAAAAATAGTTACTTTTATTTATGTTTCAGTGTCAAAAAAACATAGAAGTTCAATAAATAGTAATGCAAGCCTAAAGCTCCAAAGAGAAATTTGGGTTGACAATAGAATTTAACATAGTGGGACTACAACTATGAAATGATTGCTGTTGTTGTTAGGTGTCACTGAGTCAGTGTCCAACTTATAGTGACTCTGCGTACAATAGGTGAAACGTTATTGTCATCCTTCTCTGCTATTCATAGGGTTTTCAATGTTTTTTGGGAGTGGGTTGCTGGGTCCTTCTCCCAAGCCTACAGCACCTGGTATACCCAGGTGGTCTCCCATCCAAGTACTAACCAGGCCTGACCCTGTTTAGCTTCCAAGATCTGATGGACTTAGATGCCACAGTGGTATGGGTGCAGGCATGAAATGACAGAGTGCTAAAAAGATAACAGGACTGCAGGTAGAATGTGGTGAAATAGCAACACAGTAGAAAGAAAAAGAGGAGGAGCTCAGGAGCAGATAGAGGTAAGAGATTAACCAATTGAGTGGTCTGGGGGTTCCACATGGTTTTCTATATGAAGCAAGAGCTAGAAGAATTGTAAGGTAAAGTTGAAGCAAGAAGCAACTAATACTTAGGACATGCAGTGCAGATTTTAAATTATAATCTTAATACTGGGCATGTGAAAGACTTATGTAATGTTATTTCTATGCAAGGAGTCTAAGATCAGAGATTTTTATTAATTTGACAATATAAGCAAAAAATTCTTGAACACACAGTATACCAGACAAGGAAAGGGTTAACAAGTACATTCTTGATTACTCTGAAATCCCTATAGGTATACAGTATTTATGGATTCATTTGGAGACTCTGGTATTATGGATTAGTACACACTGGCCAGTTCACCATTAGAAATAAATCTTGAAATTTGAACTTTAAGTGATTTTATTCCTAATAAGCATTAAAAATGTTTCTGAATAAGGTGACTTACACTATGACTTTCAAAAAGAAAGAAAAAGGTTTTTTTTTGTTGTTCTTGTTGTTGTTTGTTTGTTTCCAGTATTTGGGGGCTGAACCATCAGTCTCACACATATTTTGCAAACACTCTAACCACTGGGCTGTAACCTTGGCCTACTTTTTAAGTTTTTTTTATTTTTATTTTTTAGTTTTTATTTTTGGCGACAGGGTCTCACTAAATTATACAGGCTGCCTCTGGCCCCAAACTTGGGATCCTCCAGCCTCTGCCTTCTGAGACTTTGGAATTACAGGCATGCTCCACCATGGCCAGCTAAGAAAGAAAAAGTTTTTAAGTGAGCCACTGTGTAAAATTATTTTGAACGGCAATATAACTTCATAGTATACAAAAAGTGCTATCATAATGAGTAGAATGACTTATCAAAGAATGTTTCTTTTTTGGTTCGAATGAGAATTTATTTTAATGTAGCTTAACTGTTAATGGTCTAGGTGCAAGAGTGCAATTGACTTAGGTCTAGAAATGGACCCTGAGGATCCATTAAGCCTGTGTCCTACGTGACTGAGTAATGATATTTGAATACTGACATCATAGGACATTGCTTTGACATTGTCTAACAAGCCTAACCCATGAAACTGTAGTCAATACCCATGGTACAATTTACTCAGTACAACACTGACTGAAATTTGGTTTATAATGAAACAAGTTCTTAAGACTTTTTTCTTTTTTAAATAGGAAGGATGGGGTAAGGGTAAGTGACTAAATTAGCCCTTCAGAATATTTAGATTTAGAGGTCATACAAAGTAGTTGTAGTCATATATTTTTGAGGCAGGCTGGGATTTAGCTCAGTTGGTAGAGCACCATTCTGCAGTCTCTGAGGTCCCGGGTTCAATTGCCAGCATTGAAAAAATGGAAGATGGACGTGGCAATCCACTCTTAAGGCAATCCCAAAACAATTAGTCATTGAAAACCCTATGAGGGTTGCTATGAGTTGGAGAGGACTCCACAGCACCTAACAACAACAACATCTTTTGAGGTATAGAGACTGGTTCACAAAAGTAAAATCTTATTTAGAAACCCAGTGTACAAAACTAATGAAAACCGAGTTACTCTGCTTTAATGACAGCAGAGCTGAAAAGTGGTATGTGTTGTAGGGTAGGGTAAGTAGCTTTGCGACTCATCAGCATTTAACAATAATAATCCATTTTCAGTAGCAACCTGGGAGATGCTCCAAGGAACTATACTAGACTGAAACCAGTGTTTTAGCCCAATTCCTGATTTTACAGATGGTATATACTGAAACCTAGAGAAATTAACTGCCGTGTTCAAGATCAAAGAACTAACTTTATAAACACTAGGACTGTACAACAAGTCTCTGCTTCACTCCAGCACATTGTACATACGTGTAAAATTGAAGTACCATTAACAGTCTCATTATCAAAATTTAGGTTTCTTAAGAAACCTTCCCTGACACTTTGGAGGAGTTAAGTGTCCCACTGCTTTCTTCTTCTCTTTTCCTCTTACAATAACATTCATGGCCCCTTTAGTAGCAAGTTGCACGGTTCTTGTTTGTTGTCTGTTAGTATGTCTGTCTTGGAGATAAGACAGTGAGAAGACATGCCTTATGTATTGCGCACCACACAATATCTGACATGGGATCTGTTCATTGGATGAACAAACCAATGTTTTAAATTTATGAAGACTTACAGTCATCATTAAAAATTATCTAGAAGCATTTCCATAAAATGAACACAGTATTTTTAGTAATCTCATCCATATCTTAAGTGTTCAGATGCAAAGTATAAATGATCTCAAGGTATAGTTGTTGTTAGGTACTGTTGAATAGGGTCTGACTCATAAATGACCCAATGAACAACAAAATGAAACCCTCCACAACACTGTGCCATGTCAGTGCTTCTCTGCTATTCGTAGAGTTCTCAATGGCTGATTGTTTCAAGAGTGGGCTGCCAAGTCCTTCTCCCATTTTATGCGGTGCTGGAGATCAAACCCAAGGCCTCAGAGAGCACAGAACAGCACCATACCAACTGAGCCAAACCCCAGCCCAATCTCAAGGTATAAGAATTATTAAACTAAGAGAGTCAAACCAACAACTAAAATCTTGCCTTAAGGAAAGTTTCACTTATAAATATGGTCTGGTAAGTTATTCAAAAAAAGTAAAATACCTGCATATTCAGGATAGCATATAGTAAGAGGACTCTTTTTGATTTTTTCTTCAAAGAGATCTTTCTTGTTTAGAAAAAGTATGATAGATGTATCTGTAAACCATTTGTTGTTACATATGCTGTCGAACAACTTCATGCTTTCATGCATTCGATTCTGTAATAAAAAATAAAGTCAAGTTTTCCCTAATAGGATTTTGAGGAATACTTTAAAAAATAATGTCACAAAAGACAGAGTTTAGTCAACTGAAACACAGACAACATTCTGAAAGAGGAATCAATTCAATCTTACCTAACTCTATTTTGACTATATAACCTGTTCTTTCTCTATGATTTCTTCCAGCTTATCTCATATTCAAGGAACAGTGAGCACTGCAGGCTTATGCTCTATGACTAAACTGAGGCTGCTCCCCCAGCAGGAGCAATTATCTCATAATGGGAACTGAATTACCCCCCAAGTGATAACAATTTCCTAGGAGCCAGCAGGACCCCACAGTACCAGACCTGAGATAATAATCAACCAGACCACAGTTTGACCCAGATGGCTTGACAATGCGTATTTCCTGCCCACCTCTTTTGTCCTTCCCATATACAATGCTGTAGCTTTTCTCAGTGTCCAGAGACAGCTTACATGCTGGTCCCCCTCGTTCTCCCCAGTATGGCTGGACTGAATAAACTCCTCTCTACCTCACCCCCACTAGTCTCTTTCTGATGGGACTCTTGAGGTGACAAGTGGACAAATCTGGTGAGTTGGACTCCTCAGTCAGGCCTCCAACCTAGGACTCAAGTAATAATTCCACAGAAATAGATTTCTGCCATTTCGAACAAGTATAACACTGACTTTAGGCAAGACAAGTGTCTCACCAGCTTGGCACTTTCTGCATTCAGTCACCACTTGCTGAGCGCCCACTATGCATATCACATGCTGTGATACCCAAGCATGAACACTTAGAAAGATGTGTCATTGTTACAGAGGTCAGCTAAGTTTCCATTAAGAGGTAAGTGGAGGTTTTAAAGATTAGTAAATTAAATGAACTGAAAACCCATTAGCCCAACACTCTGTGTTAGGGAAGGAGGCTGCTGATTTCTGTTTCTTACCCTTCCAGGTTTTGTGTTCAAAAAGGGTACTGACATATTTTATAGTACTGAAATGAAAGAAATGAATCTGCGGTGTTACACTGAACCCTGAACCTACTGGACTACAACTATATGCACTTGATTTGATCTATCTTTCTTTGTTTCTTTCTTTTTTTTTTTTTTTTTTTGTGGTACTAGGGAGTTGAACCCAGGATATCACATATGCTTTATGCAAGTGTTCAACCACTGAGTCGTACTCTCAACACATTTTTTACCATGTATTTTGAGACAGGGTCTCACTAAATTACACAGAGTGCCTCTGGCCTCAAACTTACAATCTTCCTGTCTCCATTTCCTGAGTTTCTAGGATTAAAGGCATGTGCAACTGTGCTCAGCTATACATTTGATTTTAAATTCCAACCTGACATTTCTCTCTTTTCCATATTAAGGTTAAAGTGCCAAAGTTTTAGATTTCTCTTTTAAAAATTTTCCCCCACGGTAATGGTACATTGAAACACATCTGAAAATTACATAGCAGTAGCAAAGCAGAGCATGTGTCAAACATTACTAAACTGGCAGAAACAGCAAGTGAAGAAAAATGAGCTTTGGACTATTACAAAACTAATTTTATTTTCATTCAGTATATAAATACCACATATAGGAAATTTACAGTTAAATGTATAGACTTAAGATTGATGCTGAAGCTTTTCCTCAAGATGCATCTGTGCTTCAGCACACTTCCCCTTTATAATGCAAACAGGGAAGCTGAAGGGAGGAGCCTGAACTTTCATGTAACTGAGACATCAATCAGCAAGAATTCCTCAAGACTTTTTCTCCTAACAGCTCTTAGCAACATGACCAGCTCTTCATATTTCATGCGTAACCCTTAGAAGTGGTTCTACTTGCCATTTCTTCATCTTCAGCTAGTACCAGGTCGTAGTCACTCAGCGCCACACAGAAGATGATGGCAGTCACTCCCTCGAAACAATGAATCCACTTCTTCCGCTCAGACCTCTGACCTCCCACATCAAACATTCTATAAGAGGAAAAAACATGAGTTGACACCACATTAAATGTTCAAAAGCTCTGAGGAGCCTAATGCCGACAAACAGCTCCAAATTAGCTGGAAGAATGTGGGATGGGAAGAAAGGAGAAAAGGACTTAGTGGGAGGAAAACAAAGTCACAAACTGGTTTTCTCAAGGAGAAAAAAGTCTGCTTTCCAAAAAATTTTTCACTAAAGACTATCTCTAAAACAAAAACAACATCAAAACTTCTATAAGAGGAAAAATCATGAGTTGACATCACATTAAATGTTCGAAAGTTAGAGGAGCTCCAAATTAGCTGGAAGAATGTGTGAGGGGAAGAAAGGAGAAAAGGACATAGTCGGAGGAAAAATGTCACAAACTGGCTTTCTCAAGGGAAGGAAAAGTCTGCCTTTTTCTTTTTTAAAAATTTCTCATTAGAGACTATCTCTAAAACAAAAACAAAAATACCTTCAAAAACCAAAACATTAACATATGAGAACACTTAGAACATTAAAGCAAATTCAAATTAATGGACTGTACTACTTGTAAACACTGCAAAGTCACATGAAGCAAATAGGGAATGCAGAGATCAAAGAAAACATATTCAATTTGCCAGTCACGGAACATTAGGGGCAAAGGACATGACTCCCTTCTTTCTCCTGAGAAATGACTTCTCTCAGAGGCAATAAGCAAGCCTTTGATGTAAAGAAGAAATAATTCCAGGTAAGAAAATGGAGGGGAAACAAATGAAATTCAGACAGAGGCAAAGAGGTTGGTTTGCCTAGATTAAAAAGCAAAACATGGTATGGAAAAAAATGTGAGAAGTGAAATATGAGGTGATTGGTGGCCCTATTTGAATAGCCTTGAATTTAGAATAAAATAAAAACCTCAATTTTTATAAAATATACTACAATGAACCACTGCAGGTTAGTGTACAAGGTTGTAACACAACCACATACTATAATAACAATGGCTTTTCTTCTTTTTCCTGGCAAAAGTTTATAAAGTTAAACAAAGGTTTAAATTTGCATAGAGTACATTATGCAACCTAGAAATAACCACTTATATAATGGAAACACTATGTGAACTGGTACATTTTTAAAGGCTCCATTTATCTAGATGCTGCACTAATTAAAACAGTTCCTATTTAATTCCCAGGCAAAAAGAATTTTCCCTAGAGAGAAGTATTGGCCTATAAACCTAATCTGAGTAAATCAACTAGTACTGCTGACTTTTATCATCATTTAAGCAACCTTCATTTTGGTTTAGCTAGAACGTACTTGTTAAAGTATGTCCAATAGCACAATTATTCTACCACATCAAAATGGGTAGGATACAAAAAAGACTAGGATACAAAATATGGTAATAGAAATCATATGAGAAAATAGTAAAAAATTTTTTAAAATGATTTTAATTAGGTAACCATTTGTTAAATTGCCTGGGAACATAACTTGAAAATAACTTTACCAAACAGATAGCCTATTTTAGATAATCTCTTTGACCAAACATTACGTAAATATTATCAGTCCACATAATATAAAGTAACAACCTAACCTACCTCTTCCCACATTTTCTGTGATAGTTACTTTTGTGTATCAGTTCAGTTATTTAATCAAACTCTCACTAAGTTCTTTTGTATTACAGATGTGGTTAACATCTACAATCAGCTGACTTTAAGTGATGAAGATAACATGCACAGGCTTCCTCTAATCAATCAAATGGCCTCAAGGGCAAAAACTGAGGTTCTAGGAAGAAAATGAAACTCTTTCTCAAGACAGCACAACAGCTTGTGTCTAAGTGTGACAGCCTGCCCTAAAACTTCAGATCTTTCAGCCTCCACAATCACATAAGCAGATTCCAAATAAACAAACCCTAATCACTCTGTTCCTTTCAAAAAAAACTGACTGGTAAAAATCATAGTAGCAAAAGATGGGTGCTACAGTAACAAATATCTAAAAATATGAAAGTGGCTTTAGAATTGGGGAATGAGTAGCAGCTAGAAGAATACTGAAGCACTTCACAGAAAAAAAAGTCTATTATTTCGAAGAAAAGTTGGTAGAAATACAGATATTAAATTCGATTCTGGTATAAACTCAGATGGAAGTGAAAAGAATAAAAGTTTCTACTGTCTTAGAGAATACACATATCAACACAAACAGAATGTAGATGGAACATTTAGAGATACTTTTAATGAGGTCTCAAAAGGAAATGAAAAACATGCTATTATACACTATAGGAAAGGCAGTCCTTGTATATTATAAAGGGGCAGATGGTTGGCTGAATTGCCTTCTGTTGTTGGGTGGAAGGTAGAACTCGTAAGCCATGAACTTAAACACTTAGCAGAAGAAATTTGCAAGCAAAATGTGGAAGGGTGCAACCTTGTTTCTCCTTGCTGCTTATAGTAAAATGAGAGCACAAAGGTAAACTGAGAAATGAATTTCTAAGCACACACACACATACATGGAAGACAGACACATGACAACAGAGCTAGACATAGGAGTGATAACAGTTATAACCCAAGGAATGCCATGAACTGCAAGCAACAATCAGAAGCTAGGAAGCGGCAAGGAAGATTCTTCCTTAGAGCCTTCAGAGGAACCATGGTCTTCTTGATATACTGGTTTTAGTCTTCTAACCTCCAGAACTGTGAGATGATAAATTTCCACTTGTTTTGGCACCCAGTTTGTGGCAATTTGTTACAGCAGCCTTAAAAAATGAATATACTTTTTTACCAAACATTTTCCCATAAATTCTACTTTTCTCTACAAATGGTCATTTCCTAAATATTAAATTTTTTTCTTTCATCTCCTCTTCCCTACCCCAATTCCATTCTGTCACCATCACCAGATACACATGACTTCATCAATATTTACTGACTGAATGAACTGTGTCTACCATATATTTTAAAACACTTCCAAGGAATAATAGATCAACTTTGTTATGTTGGAGATCTAGATGCGCCAGTATGTTATGGGAATGTTAAATATGAAAGAACTTCAAATATAATGCGATAACCACATAATTTGGCTACAGCAGAGATCTCATTAATTTATTTCAATTATAAATGAACAACAGTTCTTCTTATTGGTTGCTAACAATGAACTTTTAGTCTAAGCCAGTATGGTTCTCAAACTTCAGTGTGAATTAGAATCAACAGGTGGGAGATGTTGAGATTACTAGTCTGGGTCCATACTTTTAGGAAATAATCCATAAGCCAATGAGCAAAAATTACTGAAAATTTATACTACAAATTATCAGACTGTGAGTAGCAGTTTGTTTGCATTTAGAGGGAGCTACATGGTCAACACCCACGAAAGCAGCAGTCAAGAAATCAAAAGATGCATTGCTTTGGGAAAGCTGTGGCAAAAGATCTCTTTAAAGTATTGAAAAGTAAAGATGTCACATTGAAGATGAAGGTACGCCTAACTCATGCCATGGTATTTTCAGTCGCATCATATGGTTGTGAAAGCTGGACACTGAACAAGGGAGACAGGAGAAGAACTGATGCTTTTGAATTATGGTGCTGGAGACGTCTATTGAATAAACCATGGACTGCCAAAAGAACCAACAGATCTGCTCTAAAAGTGCAACCAGAGCACTCCTTGGAAGCAAGGATAGCTAGACTGTGTCTTACATATTTCAGACATGTAGTCAGGAGAAACCAATCCCTGGAGAAAGACATCACATTTGGGAGAGTGGCAGGTCAACGAAAAAGAGGAAAACCCTCAACTGGATGGACTGACACGGTGTCTGCAATAATGGGCTTAAACATAAATAAGATTGTGTGCCTGGCACAGAATTGGGGAGTGTTTCATTCTGTTGCACATAGAGTTGCTATGAGTTGGACTCCACTTGATGGCACCTAAAAACAACAACATGAAGATAATAACTAGAAGAACCACTTATTTTTATTACTACTTTCATATTTCATGAAAAGGCAGATGAAGTGCAGAGTACTACTCATTATTCCATACATACAACTGGAATATCTTAATTATTTAATAATGTTGTTGTTAGGTGCCATCAAGTCGGTGTCTGCCTCATAGTGACCCTATGTACAACAGATGAAACCCTATTGTCAGTGCTTCTCTGCTATTCATAGGGTTTTCAATGGCTGATTGTTTTTTGGGAGTGGGCTGCTGGGTCCTTCTCCCAAGCCTACAGCACCTGGTGTTCCCAGGCAATCTCCCAGCTAATTACTAACCATGCCCAACCCTGCTTAGCTTCTGAGTTCTGACGGGATCAGACGCCACAGTCGTATGGATGCAGGCATTATTTAATATACTGTTCTTTAAATTCTGAATTTCTGTTTTTGAAAAAAGTAACCCCTCAAAATATACAAAGTCTATTCTCCTTCATATGAAAAGATACGACTTTGACTAGCATCAAGTAAGGAATGAATTTTAATTTTCTTAGGTGTTTTTTGGAGAGTAGAGTTGAAGGAGATATTGGATGTCCTGAGATGTGTTGCCTTACCCTTAAACTATCATCTAATACCACCATAGCCCAAACTGATTAGTACAAAGCGAGATGACTACATCCCACACATGTCTGCCAGCTTGTCATGGTGTGGGTCCTTGTGTGTTGTTGCTGTGATGCTGAAAGCTATGCCACCAGTATCTCAGACAACAGCAGGGTCACCCATGGTGGACAGGTTTTGGCTCGGCTTCCAGACTAAGACAGACTAAGGAGAAGGACCCAGCAGCCCACTCCCAAAACAATTAGCCATTGAAAACCATATGAATAGCAGAGAAGCACTGTTAAATACAGTGCCAGAAAATGAGCTCACCAAGCTGGAAGGAATTCAAAAAACAAATAGGGAAGAGTTGCCTCCTCAAAGTAGAGTTGATCTTAATGAAAAGAATAAAACCTTTGGGATCTTCTGCCATCAAGTCGGTATTCGACTCATAGCGACCCGCATAGGGTTTTCAATGGCTGACTGTTTCGGGATTGCCTTGGGAGTGGATTGCCAGGCTCTTCTCCCATTTCATGATGTAGCATGATTTAAAATGAGAAGAAACATAATGACTGCAACATTGGGCTCAACATAAAAAGATCGTTTGTATAGTATGGTATTAGGTAGTACTTCATTCTGTTCTATTATACATAGTGTTGCTACGAATAGGATCTGACTCAATGGCACCCAACAAGAAGAAGTTGACTATATATGGATAGCAATCTCATAAAAAAGAACACTGTATTTCACAGCCTATTACACATTTATACTACTACAGAAAAAGAACTGAAATTTTTTTAAGCAAATTTTGTAACAGAAAGAATGCTTTAACTCTGTATCTGCCAACAGAAAAATAAAATTGTTGATTCTGTAATTAAAGTATACCACATAGATACTGGCCCTAAATGCCTATTCACACAGATAATAAGATGAATTCTGAGATTATAATAAATGCCTTATTGTTTCATTTTGAATTTCCTAATCCAAAAAATACAAAAAATATAAAACATCTATTATATAGTAGTTAAAATCAGACAAAGAATTTCAACATGACATACACACAGAACTATGAAGTAATGACCATATTCAAGGGTTGCCAGTGGAATTATTCTAAATGCATTTCTGCCCTCATTCATTTGAGGCTCATTTAACATATAAAAAGCAGTTCTAATCACATGTTAGAAATGATAGTAATTTACAAACTCAAATCCAAAATAAGACACAGTTAATCTGAAGTTCTAGACAAACCTATATTTATCTTTTAGGTTAGTAAAATAGAACATCAACTAAATACATCCTTAGATATTGTACCTCATTCCAGGGCCTAAATAGAGAAAGATAAATGGATTTACTGGAAGGATAATGGTTAGAGTCAACTTTACTGAATCTGAGGGCTTGCTTGATATTGAGACAACAACTTTGAACAAGCTAGCCCAGGTTTACCTAGGTAAATATGGTCTGGAAGTAAATTTTTAAGAGTGCATCAAACCAAAATTGAAAGTGATTATTTCATGAAGTCAGATTGCCTTAAGTACCAAATAACTGATTTAATATTTGCCACAACAATTTGTCATCATTTATAGAATTTTCACCTTATAATTTTTAAAAAATATATTGTATTTTATTATTAAAGGCAGACCTGTAATAGTTGCTCTCTTAAGAATTTTAATGGAAGCCAGGTGTGGTGGTGCACACCTGTAAATTCCAGTGACTTGGGAGGCAGAGGCAGAAGGATCGCAAGTTCAAGACCAGAGGCAATCTGTGTAATTTAGCAAGATCTTGTCTCAAAAAGTAAAAAAGTGGGCTGGGGGTGCTCAGTAGTACAATACTTGCAAAGCATGCAAGCGCAAGGCACTGGGTTCAACCCCCAGTATGGCAAAAAAAAAAAAAAGGAATCTTAATAGAAGGGCCAGGTGAGGTGGTGCATGCCTATAATTTCAACGCTTGGGAGGCAGAGGCAGGAAGATCACAAGTTCGAGGCCAGTCTGGGCTACACAAGGAGTTTTAGGCCAGCTTAGGATACAAACTGAGACCCTAAATCAACTCCCGCCCCAATAAAGAAAAACCCCAAATAACAAAAACAAATAACTTAGTGGACTTTACCCAGCTATTTAATAGGAGAATGCAAGTCCAGAATCCTTACTTGTAAACCCCAACTCCATACATTTCCTCCCCAGACTAGTGACTAGAAATAAGCCATTTCCTGAACACAACAATTTAAGTTTTCTTTAGAACACTGTCATCAAAACTTGGTAAGACAAAAAGCAAAAAATCAGAATCTAAGGTGCATATAACTAAAAAAAAAAAATTAAAAAAACCCTTCCCCGATCAGACATATCATATGGTCATTAAATATTTTAGGCATATAATAAACAGAATAAACCATAATGATTCTATAAGAGAGAATGCCAGAAGCAAAAAAAAAAAAAAAAAAAAAAAAAAAAAA